>JXCR01113669.1:65519-86318 GCA_002079205.1 Phalaenopsis hybrid cultivar | reverse complement strand
CGGAGAGATCCCAAGTCCTTTATCTCAAAGGAGGCAGCAAGAATGTCTTTCAGAGATTCCAATGCTAGTTGATCATTTTCTGTGAGAACAATATCATCGACATAAACAATAAGAATAGCTACCTGGTTACTAGAAAATTGTCAAAAGAAGAGTGTGGTCTGACTGAGCCTAAGTGAATTTGTGGCCTACCACCAGCTTTGTGAACTTCCCGAACCATGCTCGTGGTGATTACTTAAGTCCATAGAGGGACTTTCGCAGTCTACATACTTGCCCCTGAGAGGCTGGGGAGTCAAAGCCTAGAAGACGGACCATGTAAATCTCTTCTATAACATCACTGTTATGGAACACATTTTTGACATCAAGCTAGACTAAGGGCCAATCCCGATTCATTGTCAGGGATAAGAGAACTCGATTGATGTTTAATTTAGCCACTGAAGCAAAATGTCTTCTCGTAGTCAACTTTGTCGGTCTATGAGTACCTTTGGCAACCAATTGTGCCTTGTTTCGTTCAAATGATCCATCAGATTTAAACTTCATGCTAAAAATTCACCTGCAACCCACTATTTTTTTGCTTTGAGGAAGATCAACAATGTCCTAAATATGGTTCGCTTAAGGGCATTTATCTCCTCCATGACAACAACTTTCTAGGCTGGGTATGCTAAAGCAACTTCCATAGTAAATGGAAGTTGATGATTTGTCAGGTTCATAGCAAATGCTATGTAGTTGACCATAATTTGAGAAAGGAGACATAGTTTGTCATAGGATAGAGAAAACATGTCTAGTTGCGTACCTTACTAGGGAATTGACTTCCTAATTTTGAGTCGGAGCAGTCCTGGGGATGTCGTACGGAGAGGATTCAAGGTCCAGCAAGGGATTAACGAGCTCCTGTAGGTACATCAGAACAAGTTCGTCGAGTGCAGACACGAAGATTGAGTGTGTAGGTGGAATCAAAGGGATAGATGGCTCTTTAGTGGTAGAAGATATGGGTAGAACAAAAGGAACCAAATGTTCATCGATGATAGGTGACGTGAGGGAAACATCCACAGGAGTAGATGAAGAAACGATGTCCAAGAACTCTAGCTCCCCCTCATGTGAGGTCGAGTTAGGAAAGTAGAGAACATTTTCAAAAAAGGAGACATCAACACTCATATAGATCTTATTTATGGTACGGTCAAGACACTGCCCNGCTCTTTAGTGGTAGAAGATATGGGTAGAACAAAAGGAACCAAATGTTCCTCGATGATAGGTGACGTGAGGGAAACATCCACAGGAGTAGATGAAGAAACGGTGTCCAATAACTCTAGCTCCCCCTCATGTGAGGTCGAGTTAGGAAAGTAGAGAACATTTTTAAAAAAGGAGACATCAACACTCATAAAGATCTTATTTATGGTACGGTCAAGACACTGATACCCCTTTTTGAGTGGCAGAGTGTCCTAGAAAGACACATTCTATGGACTTGGGATCAACTTTACTCCAAGTTGGGGCTGTGTTCTAAACAAAAGTTGTGTGCCGCCCAAAAATTTTGGGGTCTAAATTGGAGAAGACATGATTGTTAGGAAAGAACGATCTCAAGATGGATAAAAAGATATGAAAGTTGTGAATTTTTTAAGGGACTCTATTTATGAGATAATTGGTGGTAAAAATGACATCAATCCATAAACATTTTGGGACATTATAGTGAAATATAATGAAGAAAGTGACGTCGATGAGAGGTTGATTTTTTCTCTCGACAACCCCATTTTGTTGAGAAGTTTACCATAATCCCAACTGAACCAAACTAAAAGTTGGGTTGATGGGACATTGAAAGATTCCAGTATAGATATGGTTGNTGGTAAAAATGACATCAATCCATAAACATTTTGGGACATTATAGTGAAATATAATGAAGAAAGTGACGTCGAGGAAAGGTTGATTTTTTCTCTCGACAACCCCATTTTGTTGAGGAGTTTACCATGATCCCAACTGAACCAAACTAAAAGTTGGATTGATGGGACATTGAAAGATTCCAGTATAGATATGGTTTTCCTGTCCCCGAGGAGAACTTTTAGTTTGACTAAACCCTTAACCGACTGAAATATAAGCACTGGCGAGCAGAACAAAGGAAATCTAGTGAATTCAAAGGAAGACTGAGCTCTTAGGAAGGCGTTCCGGTAGTTGGGAGGAAGTCACTTGGCGCAGGGAGGCCAAACCGGCGATTTTGGAGGATTATCTGATGACTGGGAAGAAAGCAGGTGCTTATATTGTTAGAGGAATCGCCAGAGTAAGCGGATAGAGGAATCATGTGCTTACATTGCCAAAGGAATCGCTAGAGGAATCATCAGGAGAAAACGAAGAAGTTGTTGGGATTAGTTGCTGGAATTGCCAAAAGAAGACAAAGAANGCGGATAGAGGAATCATGTGCTTACATTGCCAAAGGAATCGCTAGAGGAATCATCAGGAGAAAACGAAGAAGCTGTTGGGATCAACGACATAATTGGGATTAGTTACTGGAATTGCCAAAAGAAGACAAAGATGCCACTGGGATAAGTTGTTGGAAACTCTAGAGGAAGCAAACAACAGAGCAACTGTTCTTGGTGGGAGAAAGCATATCTAAATAGACCAATGGAGCAAGAAGTTTCTCAGCAACCTAAGTTAGGACCATGACTCTGATACCATGTTGGAATATAACTAGAATACATCTTATTGATACAAAGAGGGGTATATATACCCATTACAGGATCAACTGAANGTTAGGACCATGACTCTGATACCATGTTGGAATATAACTAGAATACATCTTATTGATACAAAGAGGGGTATACATACCCATTACAGGATCAACTGAAAAGAAAAAAAAAATTAAACATAGAATATAATAGAAAGGAAAAAAATTAAAACTGAATATAATAGAAAAAAAAAGGAATCAAAGCAAATAACTCAAAATAATCAGAATTAAAAAATGATTATTACTAGCCATTAAAATATTCTAATATAAATGATAGAACCAAAAACAAGATTTTACTTCTCATATGCGATTTGAAAGTTTTTCTCCTGCAACTTTTTAGCAGCATCAGCCCCTTGTGTGGTCGAACCACTGTCAGAAGAACCAAATAGAAACATGTTCTCAGNATAACTCAAAATAATCAGAATTAAAAAATGATTATTACTAGCCATTAAAATATTCTAATATAAATGATAGAATCAAAAACAAGATTTTACTTCTCATATGCGATTTGAAAGTTTTTCTCCTGCAGCTTTTTAGCCGCATCAGCCCCTTGTGTGGTCGAACCACTGTCAGAAGAACCAAATAGAAACATGTTCTCAATAAGCATCTTTTTAACAAGAGCAGGTACGACTCGAATTCCATTTTCTTTAGCATCAACAACCAACAATTTGAGCCTCTTTAGCTCTCCTAAGAAAAAAAATAAAAGAAGAAAAGGAAGATTTACATAAACACCACTCATTTCCTATACATTTACATATGTAACACCTAAACTTTAATTTTTACATATATACCACCTTTGCTATGCATAAAAAAATGTATTTCACTTTTTAAAATTTNGATTTACATAAACACCACTCATTTCCTATACATTTACATATGTAACACCTAAACTTTAATTTTTACATATATGCCACCTTTGCTATGCATAAAAAAATGTATTTCACTTTTTAAATTTCAAATAGTAGTATTTTTTATGTGATATGAAAGATTAAAGTCGTATGACTGTAAAAAGAGAAGTTTAGGTGTTAGTTATGTAAATACATAGGAATTGGGCGGTATGTATGTAAATGCCACAAATAAAAAACCAAAGTATAAAATAAGTTGTATGAATGGAGAATGAATATTTAGAGGTAAAATAAGAGAGTCAAATATCAATAATCACCGATTAAAAACCACTTGATACCTAAACACAAATAAATCTTGACACGAGGTTTGTATGGTTGAGTCTCGTACAGACAATAGAGACAGTATAGCCCTCCTAATCTCTGAAATAGAGAAATTGATGAGCTCATATGACCTGAATGCACAGCTGTTGTCATTAGAGATTTGTTTAATATCAAAATTTCAGAACCGATAAGTTTTTGTTAAGAGTATATATATTCAATCTAACGTTCTAAGGCTTGGCTGACGGCAATTAGGAAAAAAAAGTTTCAGAAGCATCAGAACGAACCAATGGAATGTGCGAACAGGGATTGCATAAAAAAGACAGAGTTAGTTCTTGGACTTGCTTCGTAAATATAAGAGAACTTCTTAGCAAACCACACCCTTTTAAAGTCTGTCAACTCAGTTGAGTTTTCCTGCCAGTGGAAAAAAAAAAAAGAGNCCATGTTGCTCGATCCTCCCTCTATCATGAGAATGATTAAGTTGATCCCATCAACATCCAGGTCAGCTAAGGCATGGCGTCAAACATTTGTCAATCACAGCCATCTAGCACTGATTTTTATTTTAGCAATCTCTCCTCCTCTCAGGAGAACAAACAAGCTAGCTGCTCGTCATTGCTTGAGTTTCAATGTTTCGTGTCTACTATATTCTAACACCAACCAACAACAACACTAAAATTTTGACAGTTGTCGACATTCAACATCTATCTTGCCACTCTCCCAATATCCCTCTTATTAGGAGAAAGAGCAAGCCAAGTGCCATGTCATTTCATCCATTCTAACATTTCTTGTAATCAATCGTCCATTGCATTCCAAGAACTAATGTATGATTCCCGTTAATCATAAAAGCTCAACGTCCCTCTTGTCACTACTTGGCCTCCCACTAGATCGACCGCCTACAATCACCCAACATTTAAATTCCTCATCAATCACCATTAGACGCATACCAATGACTTATGTTTGTCTTTCTAGCCGTCCATTATCAGTCAAATTACCATATTCCTTATCAATCATAGTTCTACATTTATCGAAGATCTACATCTAACGCGTGTCTTATCGATTGTCTTTGCCACCCTTTTATTCAGAGAACAATTCAGGCGATCGCCATCATCAACTTATAATAACTCTGACATCATAAAACTGCTACTACTACACAATATATCATCCATGATTCATGTATATTACACTGTATTAGCACATTCTTTAGTTAAAGTGAAGAGTGGCATTTGTAATATTAGACTCACAATAGTGCAATCATTCTAATCGGGCTAAGTCTTGTGGTAGTTCTACTTACCATTCTTCACACATAAATATTGTATGCGCGCTACTCTCAACTTATCCCTTTACATGTGTGGCCTTCGTGCGATTCTAAGACGAAAAAATCTTACTCCNTTTCTTGCATTGCATAGCCACTGTTAAGCTGAGATTCTAAAAAATGAATAAGGTAAATTTTAACGGAATTTTTAAAAACTGAATGAGACTTACTAATTTGGCATCAAGCTTCTAAGTTCTAGCCATTAAAAGCTGAAAATATAACATAATATCATCTGTGGAGTGATTGATCAACTAATTGTCGCTTTAATACCACACCATCACTTGAAATTAACTAATGGAACCAAAACTGAATGCGATGAACTCGGCGTGGCAGGGAGAATGAGGAAGGCGTGCCGCCGCGTGCGAAATCGGAAGCAGGAGGCGTCGGGGCGATGTGGGAGGGCTACTGGATTAGGGCATCCAACGGACAAAAGTATTCTCCAGCAGGGATAAGCCGAAAGTGAAATTAATGGATGATAATTGGGATGCTACTTGAAGGATTGAGATGAAACTTAATGACCCATATGAACTCAATCTACGGATAAAGAGAGATTCATTGGCGTAGAACGTCGATAAAAACTTCAAACACTATGAATGAATGTTCGGTAGCATGATTTGAGCAGGAATTATGCTAAATCCAGCTAAAAAACCAAAAATGNGGGATGCTACTTGAAGGATTGAGATGAAACTTAATGACCCATATGAACTCAATCTACGGATAAAGAGAGATTAATTGGCATAGAACGTCCATAAAAACTTCAAACACTATGAATGAATGTTCGGTAGCAGGATTTGAGCAGGAATTATGCTAAATCCAGCTAAAAAAACCAAAAATGACAACATTAAATCCTACCAAAAATTAACTAATGAAACCAAAACTGAATACGATGGACTCGGCGTGGCAGGGAGAATGAGGAAGGCGTGCCGCCGCGTGCGAAATCGGAAGCAGGAGGCGTCGGGGCGATGTGGGAGGGCATCCAACGGACAAAAGTATTCTCCAGCGGGGATAAGCCGATAGTGAAATTAATGGATGATAATTGGGATGCTACTTGAAGGATTGAGATGAAACTTAATGACGCATATAAAGAGAGATTAATTGGCATAGAACGTCGATAAAAACTTCAAACACTATGAATGAATGTTCGGTAGCAGGATTTGAGCAGGAATTATGCTAAATCCAGCTAAAAAAACAAAAATGACAACATTAAATCCTACATAAAATTCGATCCCTTTTCTCCATCGTTATACCTCAAATCCTTGATTTAGTAAAATGCGGAGATTGGACGGATTCAATTTAACTTCACAAGCCTCGCGAACTCCGCTTCTTCTTCAACCGCAGCTGTCGTCCTATCGATGGCTTTTCCAGCGAGTTCCCATGGCGGCTTTCTTTTCGAGGGTTTTCACGACGGTCTTCCAGTGTTTAAGATTTAAATATATATATATATACATACCACCAAACTGTTATGTATTTATATATCTAACATCCAAAATTTATTGTTTTACATTTCTACCGAACAAATCTTTTATAACGCTACAAAAATATCACTAGTTTAACTTTTTGAAGGAATAAGTAATTTCATACATAAAAAAGGTAATTAAATCTTAGGTGTTAGATATGTAAATGCATATGAATGGATTGGAATGTATGCAAATCTTCCAAAAAATTTATTAATAGGCCATTTTATTTGGAAATATATTACATCAGGACTCCGAACGTAGACGTAGAGCTACGTTCGGAGTACACTGATATGCGGACACGTGGATGTGACAGAAAAATAAAAAAAAATTATTTTAGTGTAGAGGAATATTCCTCCAGTGTTATTTCACATTATTCATGTGTTATTGTGGTGGTATTCATGTGTTATTGTGTTTTAGGAATATTCTCGGTGTTATAATAACACAATAACATATCAATATCACCACAATAACACATGAATAACGTGGAATAACACAGGAGGGATATTCTCTTGTATTACAGGGCCGGATCACTGAAAAACACGCGCTTTTTCTTGAATCCACGTGTCAGCATATCAGTAGATTCCGAATGTAACTCTATGTCTGGAGTCCAGATATAATATTTTTCTCATTGTATACATATCGTCAGGTTCTTATTTCTTTACATATCTAGCATTCAAACTTTAGATTTTAAATTTATATAACTAACTTTTTCTAATTACATAAAAAATATCGCTATTAAATATCAAACTTTAGACGGCACATATGTAAAAATATAAGATTTGTATGGCTTGATGTGAATTTCCCAGATAACAATTGGTATTGACTAAAAAGGCTATATTTAAAAAAAATAAATTATTATTGATAATTAAAACTAATTAATTAAAAATTATAATTTAAATAAAATACTATTCATAAGATTTAATTTAATTAAGTAGCATTTATTATTTTTATCAAATTTCTAAAATTATTAATTAATATTGATCGAGATATCAATGCTTATTATTTAAATAGTAATTGATTTAATTATGAGATATCTTCTTCATAAACATAACTATTACATCCCCTTCATAAATAAAGAGAAAAATTAAAATCAAGGATTTATTTTAGGACGATCTAAAGTAATAAAGAAAAATTATCAGTAGCTCGAGTAGTTTGCAAAATACTAACTAACAAGTTAACCTTCGTGGATTGAACAAAAGTTGTTATTTGTTATTTACATGTTTGTATTGTTTTATGTTGAGAATTTATCGTTCTTATTTTTGAATTCAACAATAAAATTTATCATTTGGTCATGGTTTGAGCTTTCCAGTATCATTTGATATCATAACGAGTCTAACTCTAGTCTTATCCTAGGGTTTCTGAGCATCCACTCCAACCCTCCACACAATTTTTTTTTTCCTACTTGGAAACTATAGCCAAATTTTGACTAACCCTAACCTTGATTTGCTAATATTCAAAATATACAATCCCAAATTAATTTTTCTGCACCTCAATTACTCTCATGCTCTCTCTTTCACCTCTCAATCCTGAACCTAGTCATGCTACTAAGAAGACATGCTCGAGTCTGTCAGGGAAGAGATATAGCGAGAGATTTGTTGACTTCAACGAAAGCTTGTGGACATTGAGGATGAAACCCATAGGGAGATTACCCTTGACTGTGATCTAAATAGTTGGGGAGAATGGGAGAACCCGAAGATGAAGCGGTATATACAACACCTGCTCCTATTAGCTTACTATAAGCATAATGTTCAGATCCTAGCTTCATAAGTGGATAAAACATATTGTCGAGCGACCACCCCATCTTTCAGTCAAAGTTTAAAACCATATTACATCTAGGAGAACATTCAAGCCAAGCTTGTCTGAGCAAACATTGATTAAGAGTGGAGAACAGAGGGAATCAAGCTGCATTCCTAAATCTGTCCCAGCCAAGAAATGCTTCATATGCTATGTAGCACAGTGAATTGGATTGCACAATCAGGAGAGTGATCACTTACACCGATCAAAGAATGATTGGAGAAATAAATAGTAATTCAAAAGAATTTGAATGCTTCACAGAGGATTTTCAATTTTTAACAAACAAGGAAGAGACATCATCGATTCTAGTTGATCCCAGATATACGCATCATCAAATGTCCGGATAGAGGGATGAACCTTATCCTTGAAATTTGCCTTAAGAGCTTGATGGGAAAGAAAATTATTTAATGGGATATAGGTCCTATCAGTGAAGAAAGAGGTCTCTCCGGAGTGGTTCCTAGTGAGGGTGACGCAACCTGCTACATATTGTATCCCAAAGTTGATTTTGCCTCACATACTTATCTATCAGTTACATTCCACTGAGTACGATAAGTAGAAGAAACGNTCCCTTTTCTCCATCGTTATACCTCAAATCCTTGATTTAGTAAAATGCGGAGATTGGACGGATTCAATTTAACTTCACAAGCCTCGCGAACTCCGCTTCTTCTTCAACCGCAGCTGTCGTCCTATCGATTGCTTTTCCAGCGAGTTCCCATGGCGGCTTTCTTTTCGAGGGTTTTCATGACGGTCTTCCAGCGTTTAAGATTTAAATATATATATATATACATACCACCAAACTGTTATGTATTTATATATCTAACCTCCAAAATTTATTGTTTTACATTTCTACCGAACAAATCTTTTATAATTCTACAAAAATATCACTAATCTAACTTTTTAAAGGAATAAGTAATTTCATACATAAAAAATGTAATTAAATCTTAGGTGTTAGATATGTAAATGCATATGAATGGATTGGAACGAATGCAAATCTTCCAAAAAATTTATTAATAGACCATTGTATTCGGAAATATATTACATTACGTAGAGTTATGTTTGGAGTACACTGATATGCGGACACGTTGAGGTGACAGAAAAATAAAAAAAAAATCATTTTAGTGCAGAGGAATATTCCTCCAGTATTATTTCGCATTATTCAGGTGTTATTGTGATGGTATTCATGTGTTATTGTGTTCTGGGAATATTCTCAGTGTTATAATAACACAATAACATATCAATACCACCACAATAACACATGAATAACGTGGAATAACACATGAGGGATATTCTCTTGTATTACAAGGCCAGATCACTGAAAAGCACGCGCTTTTTCTTGAATCCACATGTCAGCATATCAGTGGATTTCGAATGTAGCTCTATGTCTGGAGTCCAGATGTAATATTGTTCTCATTGTATACATATCATCAGGTTCTTATTTCTTTACATATCTAGCATTTAAACTTTAGATTTTAAATTTATATAACTAACTTTTTTCTAATTACATAAAAAATATCAATATTAAATATCAAACTTTAGACTGCACATATGTAAAAATATAAGATTAGTATGGCTTGATGTGAATTTCCCAGATAACAATTGGTGTTGACTAAAAAGGCTATATTTAAAAAAAATAAATTATTTAATGATAATTAAAACTAATTGATTAAAAATGATAATTTAAATAAAATACTATTCATAAGATTTAATTTAATTAAGTTGCATTTATTAATTTAATCAAATTTCTAAAATTATTAATTAGCATTGATCGAGATATCAATGCTTATTATTTAAATAGTAATTGATTTAATTATGAGATATCTTCTTCATAAACATATCTATTACATCCCCTTTATAAATGAGGAGAAAAATTAAAAAACAAGGATTTATTTTAGGATGGTCTAAAGTAATAAAGAAAAATTATCAGTAGCTCGAATAGTTTGCAAAATACTAACTAACAAGTTAACCTTCGTGGATTGAACAAAAAGTTGTTATTTGTTATTTGCATGTTTGTATTGTTTTATGTTGAGAATTTATCGTTCTTATTTTTGAATTCAACAATAAAATTTATCATTTGGTCATGGTTTGGGCTTTCCAGTATCATTTGATATCATAACGAGTCTAACTCTAGTCTTATCCTAGGGTTTTTGAGCATCCACTCCAACCCTCCACACAATTTTTTTTTCCTACTTGGAAACTATAGCCAAATTTTGACTAACCCTAACCTTGATTTGCTCATATTCAAAATAAACAATCCCAAATTATATTTTCTACACCTCAATTTCTCTCATGCTCTCTCCTTCACCTCTCAGTACCAAACCTAGTCATGCCACTAAGAAGACATGCACGAGTCTGTTAGGGAAGAGATATAGTGAGAGATATGCTGACTTCAACGAAAGCTTGTGGACATTGAGGATGAAACCCATAGGGAGATTACCCTCGACTGTGATCTAAATAGTTGGGGAGAATGGGAGAACCCGAAGATGAAGCAGTACATACAACACCAGCTCCTATTAGCTTACTATAAGCACAATGTTTAGATCATAGCTTCAGAAGTGGATAAAGCATATTGTCAAGCGACTACGCCATCTTTCAGGCAAAGTTTACAACCATATTACATATAGGAGAACAATCAAGCCAAGCTTGTCTGAGCAAGCATTGATTAAGAGTGGAGAACAGAGGGAATCAAGCTGCATTCCTAAATCTGTATCAGCCAAGAAATGCTTCAGGTGCTATGTAGCACAGTGAATTGGATTGCACAGTCAGGAGAGTGATCACTTACACCGATCAACGAATGATTGGAGAAATAAAAGGTGATTCAAAAGAATTTGAATGCTTCACAGAGTATTTTCAATTTTTAACAAACGAGGAAGAAACATCATTAATTCTAGTTGATCCCAGATATATGCATCATCAAATGTCCGGATAGAGGGATGAACCTTATCCTTGAAAATTGCCTTGAGCTTGATGGGGAAGAAAATTATTTAATGGGATATAGGTCCTATCAGTGAAGAAAGAGGTCTCTCGGGAGTGGTTCCCAGTGAGAGTGATGCAACCTGCTACATATTGCATCCCAAAGTTGATTTTGCCTCACATACTTATCTATCAATTACATTCCACTGAGTACGAGAAGTAGAGTAAGCAAGTTTCAGACTAAATGGCTAGAGAGTTACATCATGAAAGCCTACATATATGCAGCTCCAGCTCAAGATGTGTCAAAAAAATAATGCATATTTATTTTATCAAGACGTGTTGTGCATTGACAACGCCTACAAAATCGACCTATCAAAAGACTAAAATATTTTGCTATGTTCAATATTGCAGAATTGACTTTGTATTACAAAGACCTAAAGCTCTGACAAATGAAGTTGAAGCTCCACCTAACACCGAGATATTGACGTGGGAGATTACCAGAACCGCCATACTATAGCCACTAGAGCACCGCTGATGCGATACTGTAGCTGCTACAATAACGCAGTTCAACCTAGAGGAGTTACCGACTTACAGCCCCTTCTGCCCCTTCTTCCTGTTTGATTCCTTAACTTGCTATCCCATCATTTTCTAGCATTTTCCTTTCTACCTCCTTTCATTTCCATCACCATTTTCTTTATATTCCCTACCTATTTTATCTACAATTCGTCATTACATATAGGTGTTGTTTGTTTTGGTTAGGGGCAGTTCTAGTTTTCTTGGATTAATATTTTTGTCTAGCTTGTCATTGACGACTGTCGCCCCTTTCAAGGATGTATCTAAAGGCAAATAGGTGATCCAAATATAACTCGTCTGAGGTGGTTGTCTTCTCCAAAAGTTTGAAGAGTGCTCTGAATGTAACTTGATCTCGCAAGGATAGTTATCCTTCCATACGCCCCTCTACCTACTCGCCGACATCTCCCCCGCACCCTAGCCTTCATGTATTCCATTGTCGCCTAACCCTTCAGACTCTTTCCATGCATCACACATGCCTTCCAACCCCTCTTCCTATTGTTAATCGTGCTTCTAGTTGCCTTTCAAAAGCTGCAGTGGCCATTTGGTCCTATTTCTACTATCGTCAGCCCCCTAGGCCCTATTCTTACTGTCATTAGTCCTTACAGCCCAGTTCTAGCTACAACTAACCCCTTAGAGCCTATTATTGTCGTTGTCCATCCCTAAGCACTGGTTCCTAGCGTTGTCCACTCCTATGACCGACGCTTCCTCGACTATCTAGTCCCCTGCCACCTCTCCTACTTCCTTCTATGTTGCAGCCACTTGTTGTCAACCTCCTCTTAACACGCTGCTAGCCCTCCCATGTCATCCAACGTTGCTGCCACCTGCTGCCATCCATCCTCCATCATCGTTGTCGTTTCCTTTTTTCCTTTCTAGGCCAGTCACCCTCTTCTAGGGAGTCATATACGTGTTTTTTGATATTTTCATTTTAATTTTGCAGTGTCATCGTCTTTACTTGTTGTTTACATGCATGTATTGTTTTATGTTGATAATTAGTCATTGTCATTTTTGAATTCAACAATAAAATTTATGTTCAGTCGTGATTTGGTCAACTCTGGTATTATTTGATTTATTAAGATTTTTAGAGTATAATTCTATTTGCCAAAGTAGATTTAGTGTTGACAAAGATTTGACCAAGTAAAATTAGGTACATCAACATTTAATTGAGTGGACATATAATTAACTAGCATTTGATTAGATGAATTTGTGTGCTTCATTGTTTAGCCTACCAAACTTTTAATTCTTAGGCTTATAGAAAATCAACATTATGAGATCAATCTAATCATTTGTCACTCTTTAATGGCATCGACAGGAATCCCATCTCAATAAAATATCCATAACAAGCTTGTGGAAATTTCTATAGGTCAATAGCAGGCTTCATTAGGTTTTACAACAACATAATTCACTTTTGTTCCCCAACTAAGCTAAAAATTATATTAATTACTAATAAACATATAGCTTGTACATAACTCTTCCATCTTTTGATATAAACAAATACTTATGCTTCTCACATTTATTTGAAGATGAGAACTTATAAGAAGGCTAAAATTACTAATGTTGGGGAACCAAAAAACAAAGCCCTTCAAAACCTTAGGCAACCAAAAAACTAAGCCCTTCAACCCCCTCGCAAATTGTTGCATCAACATCATGAAAGAGTTCATGTCAAACATAATCATTGACCATCATAATATAAATGAAGTATTTTAGATCAAATATGTAAGAATCATCTCAACTATCATGAAGAACTAAAGTTGTACATCACAAAAGCTAAGCATCAACCCATAACAAAATAACTCGAATGAATAATTTATTCTCTCAATGAATTATTTAATCTATTACTNAGTTCATGTCAAACATAATCATTGACCATCATAATATAAATGAAGTATTTTAGATCAAATATGTAAGAATCACGGTGATCTACGGTCAGGATGTATTTCAATGGGTCCCACTTACAAATTTTTTTAAAAAAAATAAAAAAATCGAAATAAATCCTGACCTTAGATCAGCATGATCTACGGTTAGGATTGGACACCGCATGCATCTCTGCATGCGGTGTCCGTATGCAATAATTTTTCAGATTGAAGGGCTTAGTTTTCTGATTGCCTAAGGTTTTGAAGGGCTTTGTTTTTTGGTTGCCCAACATTAGCAATTTTAGCCTTCTTATAAGTTGTCATCTTAAAAAATGTGAGAAGCATAAGTATTTGTTTATATCAAAAGATGGAAGAGTTATCTACAAGCTATATGTTTTTTTTAGTAATTAATATAATTTTTAGCATAGTTGAGGAAAAAAAGTGAATTATGTTGTTGTAAAACATAATGAAGCTTGCTATTGACCTATAGAAATTTCCACAAGCTTGTTATGGATATTTTATTGAGATGGGATTCATGTCGATGCCATTAAAGTGTGACAAATGATTAGATTGATCTCATAATGTTGATTTTCTATATGCATATGGATTAAAAGCTTGGTAGGCTAAACAATGAAGCACACAAATTCATCTAATCAAATGCTAGTTAATTATATGTTCACTCAATTAAATGTTGATGTACCTAATTTTACTTGCTCTAATCTTTGTCAACACTAAATCTACTTTGACAAATAAAGTTATACTCTAAAAATCTTAATAAATCAAATGATAACAAAAATATTTTCAGAACATAATAACACATGAATACCATCACAATAACACCTGAATAATGCAGAATAACACTGGAAGAATATTCCTCTGCACTAAAACATTTTTTTTAAATTTTTCTATCACCTCTATATGTCCGCATATCAGTGGACTCCGAACGTAGCTCTACGTTAGGAGTCTTGATATAATATTTTTCTGAATACAATGGACTATTAATAAATTTTTTGGAAGATTTACATACATTGCAATCCATTTTTATGCATTTACATATATAACACCTAAGATTTAATTACCTTTTTTATGTATGAAATTACTTATTCCTTTAAAAAGTTAAACTAGTGATATTTTTGTTTTCTTGTTTTAAAAGATTTGTTCGGTAGAAATGTAAAACAATAAATTTTGGATGTTAGATATATAAATACATAACAGTTTGGTGGTATGTATGTATATATTTAAATCTTAAACACCGGAAGACCGTCGTGAAAACCCTCGAAAAGAAAGCCGCCATGGGAACTCGCTGGAAAAGCCATCGATAGGACGACAGCTGCGGTTGAAGAAAAAGCGGAGTTCGCGAGGCCTGTGAATTTAAATTGAATCCGTCCAATCTCCGCATTTTACTAAATCAAGGATTTGAGGTATAACGATGGAGAAAAGGGATCGAATTTTCTGTAGGATTTAATGTTGTAATTTTTTGTTTTTTAGCTGGATTTAGCATAATTCCTGCTCAAATCCTGCTACCGAACATTCATTCATAGTTTTTGAAGTTTTTATCGACGTTCTATGCCAATTAATCTCTCTTTATCCGTAGATTGAGTTCATATGTGTCATTAAGTTTCATCTCAATCCTTCAAGTAGCATCCCAATTATCATCCATTAATTTCGCATTCGGCTTATGCCCGCTGGAGAATACTTTTGTCCGTTGGATGCCCTAATCCAGTAGCCCTCCCACATTGCCCGGACGCCTCCTGCTTCCGATTTCGCACACGGCGGCACACCTTCCTCATTCTCCCTGCCACGCCGAGTTCATCGCATTCAGTTTTGGTTCCATTAGTTAATTACAAGTGATGGTGTGGTATTAAAGCGACTATTAGTTGATCAATCACTCCACAGATGTTATTATGTTATATTGTCAGCTTTTAATGGCTAGAACTTAGAAGCTTGATGCCAAATTAGTGAGTCTCATTCAGTTTTTTACAATTCCGTTAAAATTTACTTTATTCATTTTTTAGAATCTCAGCTTAACAGTGGCTATGCAATGCAAGAAATGCAAGCAAAATCAATTAGATTGATTACAATTTCATGAGATTTTAGGTTTTTCTTTTCTAGTGTTTACATGTATATCATTCGTTACGTATGGAATTGTTTTTTTGTATGGTTTATCTTTTTCATGATTCTTGTTTTTATGGTGTTTTCATTAGCTGAGTTGAAATTAGTTGATTTGCATGGATGTAAATGGATCTCACTACTTTCAAGTTGGACATAGATGAGCTTGTGGATGACTTCACTCGGGTACAGTTCCCTGGTTTTCATTTTACCATCTTACCTTTCTTGAGGTTGATAAACTTTTGAGTTATTTGGGGCATATACATTCATACCACTCAATTCCTATGTATTTACATATCTAACGCTTAAACATTACTTTTTTACATTTATGCCACTGGAATCTTCAATATAACATAAGTAATACCACCATTTTAACTTTTAAAATGTGGAACACAACTTTTCATGCATAGTTGAGTTGGGAGCATGTAAAAATTGAAGTGTAGGTGTTAGAAATGTCAATACATAGGGTGGTCTTTATGTAGATCTTCCTATGTTTGTTTTGAAGGAATGTGAGGGAATTTAAATGCATTTACTTCACAATTTCATATTGATTGATAAAAAGGTATTACTATTCGGGAAATGTGGATCAATTTATTTTTTCATTTTACATTTTCTACCCAACTCTGTACAAAAAGGGAAGAAAATTTCATTTGTTCATCATTGGGACTCATGCTCTGTCACATGAAACAAAAACTTGATTCAATTTAATCGTTGTTCTATTGCCATTTTTTTTCCTCTCAATTTCTTCAAGTGAAATAGAGCCTTTATGAAATTCATTTGAAAAGTAGCTCTTTTTTTTTTCCACTGGCAGGAAAACTCAACTGAGTTGACAGACTTTAAAAGGGTGTGGTTTGCTAAGAAGTTCTCTTATATTTACGAAGCAAGTCCAAGAACTAACTCTGTCTTTTTTATGCAATCCCTGTTCGCACATTCCATTGGTTCGTTCTAATGCTTCTGAAACTTTTTTTTTCTAATTGCCGTCAGCCAAGCCTTGGAACGTTAGATTGAATATATATACTCTTAACAAAAATTTATCGGTTCTGAAATTTTGATATTAAACAAATCTCTAATGACAACTAAGCTGTGCATTCAGGTCATATGAGCTCATCAACTTCTCTATTTCAGAGATTAGGAGGGCTATACTGTCTCTATTGTCTGTACGAGACTCAACCATACAAACCTCGTGTCAAGATTTATTTGTGTTTAGGTATCAAGTGGTTTTTAATCGGTGATTATTGATATTTGACTCTCTTATTTTACCTCTAAATATTCATTCTCCATTCATACTACTTATTTTATACTTTGGTTTTTTCTTTGTGGCATTTACATACATACCGCCCAATTCCTATGTATTTACATAACTAACACCTAAACTTCTCTTTTTACAGTCATACCACTTTAATATTTCATATCACATAAAAAATACTACTATTTTAAATTTTAAAAAGAGAAATACATTTTTTTAAGCATAGCAAAGGTGGCATATATGTAAAAATTAAAGTTTAGGTGTTACATGTGTAAATGTATAGGAAATAAGTGGTGTTTATGTAAATCTTCCTTTTCTTCTTTTATTTTTTTTCTTAGGAGAGCTAAAGAGGCTCAAATTGTTGGTTGTTGATGCTAAAGAAAATGGAATTCGAGTCGTACCTGCACTTGTTAAAAAGATGCTTACTGAGAACATGTTTCTATTTGGTTCTTCTGACAGTGGTTCGGCCACACAAGGGGTTGATGCTGCTAAAAAGTTGCAGGAGAAAAACTTTCAAATCGCATATGAGAAGTAAAATCTTGTTTTTGGTTCTATCATTTATATTAGAATATTTTAATGGCTAGTAATAATCATTTTTTAATTCTGATTATTCTGAGTTATTTGCTTTGATTCCTTTCTTTTTCTATTATATTCAGTTTTATTTTTTTCCTTTCTATTATATTCTAAGTTTAATTTTTTTTTCCTTTTCAGTTGATCCTGTAATGGGTATATATACCCCTCTTTGCATCAATAAGATGTATTCTAGTTATATTCCAACATGGTATCAGAGTCATGGTCCTAACTTAGGCTGCTGAGAAACTTCTTGCTCATTTGGTCTATTTAGATCTGCTTTCTCCCGCCAAGAACAGTTGCTCTGCTGTTTGCTTCCTCTAGAGTTTCCAACAACTGATCCTAGTGGCTTCTTTGTCTTCTTTTGGCGATTCCAACAACTAATCCCAATTATGTCGTTGATCCCAGCAGCTTCTTCGTTTTCTCCTGATGATTCCTCTAGCGATTCCTTTGGCAATATAAGCATATGATTCCTCTATTTGCTTCCTCTGGCGATTCCTCTAGCAATATAAGCACCCGCTTTCTTCCCAGTCATCAGATAATCCTCCAAAATCGCCGATTTGGCCTCCCTGCGCCAAGTGACTTCCTCCCAACTACCGGAACGCCTTCCTAAGAGCTCAGTCTTCCTTTGAATTTATCAGATTTCCTTTGTTCTGCCCGCCAGTGCTTATATTTCAGTCGGTTGAGGGTTTAGTCAAACTAAAACTTCTCCTCGGGGATAGGACAACCATATCTATACTGAAATATTTCAATGTCCTATCAACCCAACTTTTAGTTTGGTTCAGTTGGGATCATGTTAAACTCCTCAACAAAATGAGATTGTCGAGAGAAAAAATCAACCTCTCCTCGACGTCACTTTCTTCATTATATTTCACTCTAATGTCCCAAAATGTTTATGGATTGATGTCATTTTAACCACCAATTATCTCATAAATAGAGTCCCTTAAAAAATTCACAACTTTCATATCTTTTTATCCATCTTGAGATTGTTCTTTCCTAACAGTCATGTCTTCTCCAATTTAGACCCCAAAATTTTTGGGTGGCGCACAACTTTTGTTTAGAACACAACCCCAACTCAGAGTAAAGTTGATCCCAAGTCCATAGAATGTGTCTTTCTAGGACACTGCCACTCAAAAGGGGTATCAATGTCTTGACCGTACCATAAATAAGATCTATATAAGTGTCCTTTTTTGAAAATGTTCTCTACTTTCCTAACTTGACCTCACATGAGGGGGAGCTAGAGTTCTTGGACACCGTTTCTTCATCTACTCTGTGGATGTTCCCCTCACGTCACCTATCATCGAGGAACATTTGGTTCCTTTTGTTCTACCCATATCTTCTACCACTAAAGAGCCATCTATCCATTTGACTCCACCTACACACTCAATCTTCGTGTTTACACTCGATGCACTTGTTTTGATGTACCTATTTAACCCCTTGCTGAACCTTGAATCCTCTCCATACGACATCCCCAGAACTGCTCCGACTCAAAATTAGGAAGTCAATTCCTCTAGTAAGGTACGCAACTAGACATGTTTTCTCTATCCTATGACAAACTATGTCTCCTTTCTCAAATTATGGTCAACTACATAGCATTTGCTACGAACCTGACAAATCATCAACTTCCATCTACTATGGAAGTTGCTTTAGCATACCCAGCCTAGAAAGTTGCTGTCATGGATGAGATAAATGCCCTTAAGTGAACCATATTTGGGATATTGTTGATCTTCCTCAAAGCAAAAAAATAGTGGGTTGCAGGTGGATTTTTAGCATGAAGTTTAAATCTGATGGATCATTTGAACGCAACAAGACACAATTTGTCGCCAAAGGTACTCACAGACCTACAAAGTTGACTATGAGGAGACATTTTGCTTCAGTGGCTAAATTAAACATCAATCGAGTTCTCTTATCCCTGACAGTGAATCGGGATTGGCCCTTAGTCCAGCTTGATATAAAAAATGTGTTCCATAACAGTGATATTATAGAAGAGATTTACATGGCCCGTCTTCTAGGCTTTAACTTCCCAGCCTCTCAGGGGCAAGTATGTAAACTACGAAAGTCCCTCTATGGACTTAAGTAATCACCACGAGCATGGTTCGGGAAGTTCACAAAGCTGGTGGTAGGCCACAAATTCACTTAGGCTCAGTCAGACCACACTCTTCTTTCGACAATTTTCTAGTAACCAGGTAGCTATTCTTATCATTTATGTCGATGATATTGTTCTCACAGAAAATGATCAACTAGCATTGGAATCCCTGAAAGACATTCTTGCTGCGTCCTTTGAGATAAAGGACATGGGATTTCTCCGGTACTTCTTAGACATGGAAGTTACTTGATCATATCAGGGCATTTGCCTGTCTTAGCGGAAGCATGTCATTGGTTTTTTTTACAAAGAACAATCTTCTTTTATGCAAACCAGTAGCTATTTCGATGGATCCAAAGGTAAAACGTTTTGTTCTTCCACTACAAGGTATTTAAGTTTCCCCACAAAGCGTCGGTAGAAATTCAATTCATGCATGACCTCGATGAGCACCATTTACTAGCTGTCCATCAGATTTTCCACTATTTAGAAGTCACTTCGGGCTCAGGTTTGTATTTTTCCTCGCCACACTTCTCGCAATATTGTTATTTTCACAAATGCTGATTGGGTTGGATCCGTCCATGATCGATGATCTATTTCGGGGTACTGCTCATTTGTGTGGGGAAAACTGATCACGTGGAAAAACAAAAAACAGTCTGTAGTTGCCTGGAGTAGTGCTGAAGCAGAATTTCAATCCATGTCACTAGGATTTTGTGAGGTTCTCTGGTTACGCATTATGCTCCGAGAACTGCACATGTCAGTCATCTTTCCCCTACAGTTGTTTTGTGATAACAAGACAACCATTAACATTACTCACAATCCGGTGCAGCATGATCGCACCAAGTACGTTGAGATTGACCGACACTTCATTAAGGAAAAACTTGTGTTCGGGGAAATTTACGTTCTGTTTGTGTCATTCAGTAGCCAACTGACAGTTGTCCTCACAAAGAGCCTTCCTCAGATACTATTTCATGATTTAAAGTCCATATTGAACATGACTACATCTATGCTTCAACTTTGGGGGGAGGGGG
>JXCR01113669.1:38545-65486 GCA_002079205.1 Phalaenopsis hybrid cultivar | reverse complement strand
GGGGGGGGGGGGGGGGGGGGGGGGGTAATAGAATATTTTAATTGTTATAATTCTGATTATTCTGAGTTATTTCCTTTGATTTCCTTCATTTTTATATTTTATTCAATTTTATTTATTTCCTTTTCTATTATATCCTAAGTTTAATTTTTTACTTTTTAGTTGATCCTGAAATTGATATATGTACCCCTTTTTCTATTAATAAGATGTATCCTGGTTCTATTTCAATAATTTATATTTTTGTAGAAGAAATTTGTGTATGGTTGATGAAAAAAGGTAAATTAGATGCAACTGCTTATTAGTCCAGTTTTGNGACTAAATGGCTAGAGAGTTACATCATGAAAGCCTACATATATGCAGCTCCAGCTCAAGATGTGTCAAAAAACAATGCATATTTATTTTATCAAGACGTGTTGTGCATTGACAACGCCTACAAAATCAACCTATCAAGAGACTAAAATATTTTGCTATGTTCAATATTGCAGAATTGACTTCGTATTACAAAGACCTAAAGCTCCGACAAATGAAGTTGAAGCTCCACCTAACACCGAGAGATTGACGTGAGATTACCATAACGACCATACTATAGCCACTAGAGCACCACTAATGCGATACTGTAGCTGCTACAATAATGCGGTTCAACCCAGAGGAGTTACCGACTTACATCCCCTTCTACCCCTTCTTCCTGTTTGATTCCTTAACTTGCTATCCCATCATTTTCTAGCATTTTCCTTTCTACCTCCTTTCATTTCCATCACCATGTTATTTATATTCCCTACCTATTTTATCTACAATTCCTCATTACATATAGGTGTTGTTTTTTTTGGTTAGGGGGAGTTCTAGTTTTCTTGGATTCATATATTTGCTAGCTTGTCGTTGAAGACTGTCGTCCCTTTCAGGGATGTATCTAAAGGCGAAGAGGTGATCCAAATATAACTCGTCTGAGGTGGTTATCTTCTCCAAAAGTTTGAGGGGTGCTCTGAATGTAACCTGATCTCGCAAGGGTAGTTATCCTTCCATACGCCCCTCTACCTACTTGCTAACATCTCCCCCGCACCCTAGCCTTCATGTATTCCATTGTCGTCCAACCCTTCAGACTCTTTCCAGGCATCACACATGCCTTCCAACCCCTCTTCCTATTGTTAATTCTACTTGTCTTTCAAAAGCTGCAGTGGCCATTTGGTCCTATTTCTACTATCGTCAACCCCCTAGGCCCTGTTCTTACGGTCATCGGTCCTTACAGCCCAGTTCTTGCTGCAATTAACCCTTAGAGTCTATTATTATAGTTGTCCATCCCTAAGCACCGGTTCCTAGCGCTGTCCACTCCTATGACCAATGTTTCCTCGACTATCCAGTCCCCTGCCACCTCTCCTACTTCCTTCTATATTGCAGCCACTTGCTGTCAACCTCCTCTCAACACGCTGCTAGCCCTCCCATTTCACCCAACGTTGTTGCCACCTACTGCCATCCATCCTCCATCATCGTTGTCACTTCCTTCCTTTTTGGGCCTGTCACCCTCCTCTAGGAGTCATATATGTGTTTTTTTTTATATTGCAGTGTCATCGTCTTTACTTGTTGTTTACATGCATATTGTTTTATGTTGATAATTAGTCATTGTCATTTTTGAATTCAACAATAAAATTTATGTTCAGTCGTGATTTGGTCAACTCTGGTATTATTTGATTTATTAAGATTTTTAGAGTATAATTCTATTTGCCAAAGTAGATTTAGTGTTGACAAAGATTTGACCAATTAAAATTAGGTACATCAACATTTAATTGAGTGGACATATAATTAACCAGCATTTGATTAGGTGAATTTGTGTGCTTCATTGTTTAGCCTACCAAGCTTTTAATCCTTAGGCTTATAGAAAATCACATTATGAGATCAATCTAATCATTTGTCACTCTTTAATGGCATCGACATGAATCCCATCTCAATAAAATATCCATAACAAGCTGTGAAAATTTCTATAGGTCAATAGCAAGCTTCATTAGGTTTTACAACAACATAATTCACTTTTGTTCCTCAACTATGCTAAAAATTATATTAATTACTAAAAAAACATATAGCTTGTAGATAACTCTTCCATCTTTTGATATAAACAAATACTTATGATTCTCACATTTATTTGAAGATGACAACTTATAAGAAGGCTAAAATTACTAATGTTGGGCAACCAAAAAACAAAGCCCTTCAAAACCTTAGGCAACCAAAAAACTAAGCTCTTCAACCCCCTCACAATTTGTTGCATCAACAACATGAAAGAGTTGATATCAAACATAATCATTGACCATCATAATATAAATAAAGTATTTTAGATCAAATATGTAAGAATCATCTCAACTATCATGAAGAACTGAAGTTGTACATCACAAAAGCGAAGCATCAACCCATATTAAAATAACTCGAATAAATAATTTATTCTCTCAATGAATTATTTAATCTATTGCCTTTCTAAGATGATCTCATGTTGTGCCTTATGGAAATTCAGAAATTCTCAAGTCTTAACATATCGTAATTAGACTATGATATAGCCAAACATTCACAACCTGTATATCATAATTATATTACTACCCCTAAACCTCTCAAAAGATCACACATAAACAATCATCCTTATAGATTTAGAACGACTGATAAAATTATCACACATCTACTTCTTATAATCACTCTAATTGCCAACGAACAGCTCTATCTACGGACTTGCCCACGACATAACAGTCAAAAGTTTAGTTTTTCATCATGAAGTTGGGATTCGAATCACACAATTTATCTCTTGGGCTTAACATGCAAAAAGAAAAAAAAAAAACTTTGACTTATAAATAATTTCTTTGTGGCCGTCACATGATGGCTTCATCCTCAACATCATTATAACAACTAGTGACCAATAAAGCATTCACAATACCTTCTATTATTGTTATAACATGAAAGTAGAGCACTAAATATGACTAAGAGGAACCAACATCATATTCCTTCACAGCGTACCCCACAAATTCCTTACATACTAGCCGGTAGAAAAAATAATAGTCTAATGTCTTCAAATCTACCTATTTATTCACTACTTTATTCACTACTAACGAAAGAGAAAAAAAACATATTCTTTTAATCATATCATTAATTTTTCATTCATATTATCTACCATCTCCCCCTCCTTTTTTTAGGGGCCGAAGGTGAGCTTCAAAGAGCACTAAAATTAGTGATTTACGTGTGAATCAAACTCCTATCACAATGAGCCCCGACAAGTAATCATTCACGTATATAATTCCTGTGTTAAAAATTCCATTTTTCCAAAATATCTTTCTTGAAAGTCACAAATTATCAATTTTTTTGGGAGATCCCATGGAGGTATAAACTCAATATAAAAAAATAAATATTATTTAATTAATTCCTATTATTATAGCAAGCATAGAATTCATATTATTTTACGCGTTGCTCCCAATAAAAATAAAAATTTGCAGCCGTATCCATAAAAACATGCTAGAGAGCTGGAAGCCGGAGGATAAAGCAAAGAAGAGTCGAGAGAGAGAGAGAGAGAGAGAGAGGCGAGTGTCAACAATGGCGGAAGGAAACAGAGCAGAGTCTAGCTCCATAGAAGAAGAAGAAGAAAAATAGCCAGAATAGGAGCAAAAACGAAGATTCAGGGCTGCGATGGGCGGAGGTGCGTCGAGGTGGAGACGAGCGGCGCAGAAGATCGGATTTCCCTGCGCTTTTCTCGTCCGCGATGCCCCTCCTCACCAAAATTCCACCACCGTAGACTCTCTTTCTCTGCATTTTCCCTATCGNCGATGCCCCTCCTCACCAAAATTCCACCACCGTAGACTCTCTTTCTCTGCATTTTCCCTATCTNCTCTTCTTAGATGATCTCATGTTGTGCCTTATGGAAATTCAGAAAATTCTCAAGTCTTAACATATCATAATTAGACTATGATATAGCCAAACATTCACAACCTGTATATCATAATTATATTACTACCCCTAAACCTCTCAAAAGATCACACATAAACAATCATCCTTATAGATTTAGGACGACTGATAAAATTATCACACCTCTACTTCTTATAATCACTCTAATTGCCAACAAACAACTCTATCTGCAGACTTAGCCACGAAATAGCCATCAAAAGTTTAGTTTTTCATCATGAAGTTGGGATTCGAATCACACAATTTATCTCTTGGGCTAAACATGCCAAAAGAAAAAAAAAACAACTTTGACATAAATAATTTCTTTGTGGCCGCCACATGATGGCTTCATCCTCAACATCATTATAATAACTAGTGACCAATAAAACATTCACAATACCTTCTATTCTTGTTATAACATGAAAGTAGAGCACTAAATATGACTAAAAGGAACCAACATCATATTCCTTCACAGCGTACCCCACAAATTCCTTACATACTGGCCCGTAGAAAAAATAATAGCCTAATGTCTTCAAATCTACCTATTTATTCACTACTTTATTCACTACTAACGAAAGAAAAAAAAAACATATTCTTTTAATCATATCATTAATTTTTCATTCATATTATCTACCATCCCCTCTCCTTTGTCCNAAGTGATTTCATCAATTGTCTTGATAAAATGATTTGTTCTTCACTATAAGATTCAGCAATTTTTATTGAGGACCTTATATTTTAAATAGGTATTCTTAGGATGAATTTTACGATTTTGATCGAGTTTATTTTTAGAATGAAGAGAATTATCTTTGCATTATTTGTGATATTTTTTGTTCAAGCGCTCGGCTCGAATATCTTTTACAACATTTGATCAAGCCTTAAATTTTTTTTTTTTAAATTTTTGTGGCGAGAAACAACTCTTTCACAAGATGTGCTATACTACAATATTGTAAGAGAATTATTCTTAATTGTCCTATAACGTTTATACCTTCTTAGTGATATAACCATCATAATCTGTGATTCAAGAAATCTATAATTTTTAAGGATTTTACCTGCCTTGGAAACTAGATGGTTGTATCTTCATGTTTATAACTCTCATTGCNAAGTGATTTCATCAATTGTCTTGATAAAATGATTTGTTCTTCACTATAAGATTCAGCAATTTTTATTGAGGATCTTATATTTTAAATAGGTATTCTTAGGATGAATTTTACGATATTGATCGAGTTTATTTTTAGAATGAAGAGAATTATCTTTGCATTATTTGTGATATTTTTTGTTCAAGTACTCGGCTCGAATATCTTTTACAACATTTGATCAAGCCTTAAATTTTTTTTTTTTAAATTTTTGTGGCGAGAAACAACTCTTTCACAAGATGTGCTATACTACAATATTGTAAGAGAATTATTCTTAATTGTCCTATAACGTTTATACCTTCTTAGTGATATAACCATCATAATCTCTGATTCAAGAAATCTATAATTTTTAAGGATTTTACCTGCCTTGGAGACTAGATGGTTGTATCTTCATGTTTATAACTCTCATTCGCTTCTGTGCTGCTTTTCCTGTGTCAACAGAAGCTAGCAAATCCATCAGCGTGGAGGACATAAAACACATAGCAGAAAATGCTAGTTTAGCAAGCGACGCGGTTGATAAACTTGTGAAAGAATGGGATTCTCAAAAGGAAATATTTTACAAGCAGACTGGTCTTGGTAACTGCCGTGCAATAGTGACAATTGATGATGAGGGTTTCGCCGAGGTGGAACGCTTGTTAGATGAGTGAAGATATCTTCTAAAATTCAGGTTTTTTTCAACTACTTCCTGCTCAGAATTTGAAATTTGTTTGGGTTCTCTTTTGTNCTTTTCCTGTGTCAACAGAAGCTAGCAAATCCATCAGCGTGGAGGACATAAAACACATAGCAGAAAATGCTAATTTGGCAAGCGACGCGGTTGATAAACTGGTGAAAGAATGGGATTCTCAGAAGGAAATGTTTTACAAGCAGACTGGTCTTGGTAACTGCCGTGCAATAGTGACAGTTGATGATGAGGGTTTCGCCGAGGTGGAACGCTTGTTAGATGAGTGAAGATATCTTCCAAAATTCAGGTTTTTTTCAACTACTTCCTGCCCAAAATTTTAAATTTGTTTGGGTTTTCTTTTGTTTTTTATTTTCTAGTTTTATTTTATTTTATTTTTGTTCATGTTTTGATTTGAAACAAAACATATTTGGTATGAATGATTAAGATATGGTTATTTTTTAAAACACTCAAAACGCATAAAAGTTGTTTTGAGTATTGTCAAAATTATTTTTAGTCATTTTTAAAAATAAAAAAAAATATTAAAAACACTTTAAACAAACATANACTCAAAACGCATAAAAGTTGTTTTGAGTATTGTCAAAATTATTTTTAGTCATTTTTAAAAATAAAAAAAAAATATTAAAAACATGTTAAACAAACATGTTTTGAAAAACAAAAACAAATATCAAAATTTATCCCGAATAAAACCATTAGTTATGTTCTTTTTCTAGTTTCTGTCTTTGCTTGATGGTTTGATGGCCATTGTTAGGCTAAGTGTTGTATTGTTATAGAGAAATTATTTTTTTGGGGAGAGTTTGATTGNCTGTCTTTGCTTGATGGTTTGATGGCCATTGTTAGGCTAAGTGTTGTATTGTTATAGAGAAATTATTTTTTTTTGGGAGAGTTTGATCACGGAAGCGTAAATTTGATGTATTTAGGATTTATTCTTAGGACCTTGAGAACAAGTTTATGGTTTTACCTACAAGTTTATGGTTTTAGTTTGGTTAAATTATAAGTCAGGGTTTAGGGTTTATGCTTAGCCCCTAGCTTGACACTATAAATTATATTTTTTAAGAAAATAAATTTATTAGATTTATTTTTTAATTTGATGCAGTTAAAAGTACATTATATCTATTTACTTTTTAAACATCATAGTGGAAATCATATTAAAAAACAAATGAATTTAGTAGATTTTATTGTTAATTCGGTTATGGCANTTGACACTATAAATTATATTTTTTAAGAAAATAAATTTATTAGATTTATTTTTTAATTTGATGCAGTTAAAAATACATTATATCTATTTACTTTTTAAACATCATAGTGGAAATTATATTAAAAAACAAATGAATTTAGTAGATTTTATTGTTAATTTGGTTATGGCGCGTGTTTCTTATGTGAGCTTTATATCTGTATTTTCAAATTTCAGATCTTTTGTGCATGCAACTCTTCCATCATTTGCCAAAACTGACCATCTTCAATTTAGGCCCAATATGNTGAGCTTTATATCTGTATTTTCAAATTTCAGATCTTTTGTGCATGCAACTCTTCCATCATTTGCCAAAACTGTGTCGGCGTTTAAAAGGGGGGAGTTACGTTTGGGGGTCGCCCGTAAGAAGCTGTCGGTCGCCGGAATTGAAATCCCGTCGCCCGCTTCGGAAGGACTTTTTNCTCCTAAATTTTACTTCTTACATTTATACCACCCAAATATTTCATATCACATCAAAGATAGCACTATTTTAATTTTTAGAAAGTGTAATACATCTTTTATTTCATATGTGAGATGGTGTATATGTAAAGTTGTTAGATATGTAAATACATATGAATTGAGTGGTATGTATACAAACATTCCTTTCCTTAATTGTGGTTATTTCTAAGTGCTTTTCCAAAAAGTTGTCTGTAGTCTCACTTATTGAAAACATATATATATATATATATATATGTTGCGAAAGCCACCGTAGTTTTTTGAATTACAGTTTATTCTGCAGCAGCTTCACAACCGTTTATTCAAAAAGCTACAACTACCCCAAAGAAACTTTTACTTATGATTCATTAGTTGTTAAATTTCTATTTTTAGCTCAATATTAATTTGATTGGATATTTAATTTGCATTATAATATATGAATCATTCTTTATCTACTCATGCACAGCTTGATTAATTATTTTTAAAATTTCATTTTTAGTTCAGTTTTAATAATAAAAATACAGATTTTTTTTTTTCCTTTCAAAAAACCTTCATCTTATATTTTTTTCAAAGTCTTTGATAATGATGGCCCAACATCTTTCCGTGAAACATGTTGCATCCACTGAGTTTGTTCCCTCAAAAACATTAAGCAGCAGAAAGAAAAGTGCAGCAGGAGACAATATAAAAAAATAAGTCATNTCCACTGAGTTTGTTCCCTCAAAAACATTAAGCAGCAGAAAGAAAAGTGCAGCAGGAGACAAATATAAAAAAATAAGTCATTTTTTTTCTTAAGGATTCACATTTACATACCACAAAATTCATGTTTATTTACATATCTAAGATCTAAACTTTGCTTTTAATATTTATACCACCCACTCTATGCATGAAAAAGTGTATTTTTTTCACTTTTTAAAAGTTAATAATAGTGATATTTTTTATGTAATTTTAAATATTAGAGTGTTATAAATATAAAAAACAGATTTTGGATGTTAAATATTTAAATACATAGAAATTTTGTGCCATGCATGTAAATGGCCCCTTTTTTAAATTGAAAGAGAAAATCAAACATTAGAAGTCATGTTTCCAAATTCCACAATTTTTTTTTTTTTGGTGTTTGTAAGTGATAGATAAATTCTTCACAATAATGTTGTAACTCTCTCTCTTCTCAATTTCAGCAAAGTCTATGCNGCATGTAAATGGCCCCTTTTTTAAATTGCAAGAGAAAATCAAACATTAGAAGTCATGTTTCCAAATTCCACAAATTTTCTTTTTTTTTGGTGCTTGTAAGTGATAGATAAATTCTTCACAATAATGTTGTAACTACTCTCTCTTCTCAATTTCAGCAAAGTCTATGTACCATATGTTTGGAACCTCTTCTCTTGAATGAAGGTGGTAGCAGCTGCAGGCAGTCAAAGATCTTCACTGCTCAATGTTCTCACACATTCCATCTCCCCTGCATCGCCTCCAACATCCGCCATGGAAATACGACTTGCCCGATATGCCGCACCCACTGGTTGAACCTCCCTCGCCACCTTCTCATTGCTTCTCGCCCCTCTCGTCCTCTCGATTCTGCCTCAGCCGATCCCATCCTTCGCATACTCGACGACTCCATCGCCACCTCCCGTGTCAACCGCCGCTTCTCCCTACGTTCCACTCGTTACGACGACGACGACCCCACCGAACCCAATTCTGCTTCCCCCACTCGTAACACTCGTCTTCTCCTATCCTTTGTTAGACCCTCTACTCACCCTTCTTNACGACGACCCCACCGAACCCAATTCTGCTTCCCCCACTCGTAACACTCGTCTTCTCCTATCCTTTGTTAGACACTCTACTCACCCTCCTCATCATCTTCTTCTTCGCCTCGCCCCTCAACTACCCCTTGACCTAGTCCTTGTTGTCACCCCCAAAGACGCGCACCTCCGACGTCTCAAGCAAGCCATCGCGCTCGTTGTTTTCTCCCTCCGCCCCACCGACCGACTCGCACTCGTCACCTGCTCGCCCATCGCCGCCACCCGCGCTTTTGCACTTCACCGGATGTCTTCGCATGGCAAGCGCGCCGCTCTCCAGGTGATCGACCGTCTCTCCTACATCGGTGAAGCCGATCCGACAGAAGGTCTGCAGAAGGCGGCGAGGATATTAGAGGACCGCACGCATCAGAACCCTAATTCTTCCATCATGCATCTTTCAGACAGTCCGACTGAGGGAGCGATTGAGCAACGAGCACATTGGTTCAACATTGGATTTCATTTGGGAGATTCGAGTGGGTTCATCATGCACGAGTTCGAGGAGTTTCTGGCGAGGGTGATCGGGGAAGAGGTAGTGGATGTGCGGTTGACGATTGGTAAGGAAGGGAGGGTGGTGGGGATTGGCGATTTGAGGTGCGGCGAAGAGAGGNGTTCGAGGAGTTTCTGGCGAGGGTGATCGGGGAAGAGGTAATGGATGTGCGGTTGACGATTGGTAAGGAAGGTATGGTGGTGGGGATTGGCGATTTGAGGTGCGGCGAAGAGAGAAGGATTATGGTTGATTTGAGTGGAGAGATGGAGTTTGTTCATGTGAGATATGAGTATAAAGAATGTGGTAGTAAGGAGGTTGTGGTGAGGGGAGAGATGGTGGTGGAGATAGGGGAGAAAGGAGATGGGGGGAATGTAGAGGGGGAGGAGGACGAGGAGGAAGAGATGAGCAGTGGGTTTGGGCCAAGGAGGAGCTGTGCAGAGAGATGGGACTATCTTGATCCATTCATGGCCAGGAGATGGGCTAAGCATTTGCATGGATTTAGAGTTTAATTATGTAACTGATTTAGTAGTTTTTAATGAAGACTTTTATTTATTATTATTATTATTATTTTNACTGACAGATATCCTCATAAATAGCCTTCCTCGGACACTATTCCATAATTTAAAGTCCATGTTGAACATGGCTGCATCTATGCTTCAACTTGAGAGGGGGGGGGGGTATTAGAATATTTTAATTGCTATAATTCTAATTATTCTGAATTATTTCCTTTGATTTACTTCATTTTTATATTATATTCAATTATGTTTATTTCCCTTTCTATTATATCCTAAGTTTAATTTTGTTACTTTTTAGTTGATCCTGAAATTGATATATATACTCTTTTTTTTATTAATAAGATGTATCCTGGTTCTATTTCAATAATTTATATTTTCCTTGAAGAAATTTGCGTATGGTTGATGAAAAAAGGTAAATTAGATGCAACTGCTTATTAGTCCAGTTTTTTTGCATCCTGTAGTATTGAATTCAATTTATTTTAGTATGAATTTAGTAATTTAACATTCAGATTCTAATTATTTGTTTGATTGGTTTCAGATTATTGTCTAACACTGAGATTGAAGACTATGTTCATATGAACCTTGTAAGTATTGTTTACTATAATAAATTTAAGCGCCATTTACGTACATACCACATAATTCCTATGTATTTATCTCTAACACCTAAACTTTCATATGTACATGCATATCACTCAAATCTTTAACATCACAGGAAAAATATCACCATCACTATCTTTTTTTTAAAGTCAAATACACTTTTTCATGCATAGGATTATGACACCAAGGTGTTATAATTGTAATATCAAAATATTAGAGTTAGATATGTAAATACATTTGAATTTTTTCGTATGTATGTAAAGTCTCTTAAATTCAAATTTTCATGTTTCCCCTATCATATACTCATTGAATTTTTCATACAGCATGATTCAGGATTAGTTTTCCCATGACTACTAATATGATGGCACTCCTACTCTCATGCAAAAAAAAAAAAAAAAAAAATGATGATTTACAGGTTGCTATTTACCAAGTATACGATAAATTAACTTTCTTTAAATAATACATGCATTATTCAAGTTCCAGTCCATTTGATAATGAAATGCTTGCAAATTACTTTTCATAGAAATCAGATTTTTGACGTGGTGTTTTTGTTGGCCAAGNTGATTCAGGATTAGTTTTCCCATGACTACTAATATGATGGCACTCCTACTCTCATGCAAAAAAAAAAAAAAATGATGATTCACAGGTTGCTATTTACCAAATATACGATAAATTAACTTTCTTTAAATAATACATGCATTATTCAAGTTCCAGTCCATTTGATAATGAAATGCTTGCAAATTACTTGTCATAGAAATCAGATTTTTGACGTGGTGTTTTTGTTGACCAAATACTGTTTAATTTTCTTTTGATTTCCCTTGAAGATATTGTGATAAATTGGAAAATTTCATATGTAAACCTAGTGGCCGGATCAACTTTTCTTTTTCTTTCTATGCATTTAGTGACATGAAAGAGAGATGCAAAAAACGGTTGTTAAACCATATAATTCTTGACTTTTGGTACTGGATTTGCATTTGTTACTGGATTGTAACCCATATCTCTTGCTTTCACAGGTTAATATTATTNATACGATAAATTAACTTTCTTTAAATAATACATGCATTATTCAAGTTCCAGTCCATTTGATAATGAAATGCTAGCAAATTACTTTTCATAGAAATCAGATTTTTGACGTGGTGTTTTTGTTGACCAAATACTGTTTAATTTTATTTTGATTTCCCTTGAAGATATTGTGATAAATTGGAAAATTTCATATGTAAACCTAGTCGCCGGAACAACTTTTCTTTTTCTTTCTATGCATTTAGTGACATGAAAGTGAGATGCAAAAATAAGGTTGTTAAACCATATAATTCTTGACTTTTGGTACTGGATTTGCTTTTTTTACTGGATTGTAACCCATATCTCTTGCTTTCACAGGTTAATAATATACCAAATTGCACTTGTTATAGAGGACGTACGGTTAACATAATCTCTGATTCTAGTACATAAGCAATTTTTTTTATTTTTATATTCGTCTGAGATTTACGACCCTTATTGCTTGCTCTCGTCGCTTGGTATTATGGCAGATTCCACTTGTAGAAAAGGACACATGATCATGAAGGGATCTTTTATTTGAGGTCCAAGTTTAAAAAAATATAGAATACAAATACTTTATTGATATGAATTTATAAAGTTATGTAGAAAACAAATTATTATAAGAATAAAATTTATTTGAGTAAATTGTCAAATAGTTCCTTGACTATTTACATCGTCCATTTTAGTCCCTAAGTTTATAAAAATGTCAAATTAGTCATCTTACTGTTTTAATATGGGCTGAAATAGTCCTGAGAAATGATTATTTTAGTCCTGTTAAAAGATCTTAGGGACTAAATTGACTTTTTTATAGATTATGGGGACTAAAATGGCTCCCTACAAAGAATCAAAAGGACCATTTTGACATTTTTCTCTAATTTGTTTAGATTCTTATGATGTACTTATCTTAAATACAAACTATTATAGTTAAGCCATGGAATATAGCGAGTGACAATCCTTTAGAAAGTTTGAAAGTACATGGTAAGAAATGAATTCATTAGGTTTGCTATCACAAAGATAATTTTGCTAGGCTAAACTTGGGGACATCTTTCTTTGTTGCCTGTAGAGTTGGTTCAATAGTTATATCTCTACAAAAAAGAATTCAGTAAGTGCATGATCATTATCAACATTATCTTCCTAACGTGAAAACTTGCAATTTAATATGTTGTGAAACAATTGTGAAATAGTGCTGCAAGCCTTGTTTTTGAGCTTCGATCTTGTTCAAGGGTGTAAAACATTGACCCAACACGCCAAATCGACAAACTTGAATTGAAAAATCATGATTCAGATTGTGAATCCTAACACATATTTTTGGGTGGGATTTGGGTTGTTTTGCCAGCCCAAAATTAATCGAAACTGACCTGCTAAACCAACATTGACCCGAAATTTATTTGCCACCCCGAAATTGACACATGAATAACATGAAATTGGCCCGAATAACTATTCCACCTCATGTTAAATATGTTATACAAGTCAGTTTTGGGTAAGCAGGTTGAAAGTGGGTTGGGTTTAAGCTGTATTTTCAAACTCGTTTAACATTTGGATCTGGTTCGAGTCAGGTCAATTTCTTGTCGGACCCAAATCCGACCCACAAACCCGATTTAACACCACCTAATTGTGAGAGTTTGTAAAATTTCAATCACAATAATAAATCACTAGCAAACTGTAGCATCACAAATATTTTAAGACTCGACATTAGCATGTTATAATTAGCTCAACTTTTGAAACTAATTTTTTTTACACTTATTTCATTTTTCAGTCTTGGGTGCCTACTTTGGCTATTCTCCTTGGTATATTTTAGCATATGGAGTTTCTTCAAAGATTATCTTTGTAGGAATCTTAGGTTGGTTCGAGCTTGCATAGAGTTCTTCATAAGAGGTACCCAAAATCTCTGACTGAAGATGGTTGTGTTTTTAATGTTAGTCCTTAGCATGTTTATAAATTACTCTATATACTGTCAACTTATTGCCTATGTGATATATGGTATTCTTATTTTGTGGATTCAGATTACGGTATTATAATTCAAACATTCTTGCCTGAAACCATGTGCATTTTCTTCCACGGATCATTGAAACTCTGTACTTTATCTATGGTTCCCTTTGCTTAAAGCTTTCAACTTTAGGAAATGATCTTTTTATTGACAACCTAGATTCAAAATTTCTTGCACGCTGAAGATAATTAGTCTCATTAATTTAGTAAATGCACTTTTTGACTGCAATTCTTTTTTTTTTTTGGCTGATTTTACCCCATCATAATAGGGCGTGGAGCTTGGCCTAGAATCATTTAAGAAAATGTCAACAGATTATGTGAAAGCTAAGGAAGAAGCTATTAAAGGTGTCCTTTTAAACTTATTCTTTTGCTCTCTTGTATTTTTGAACATTTTTTTCTCTGAGAACGTTGTTATAATGAAGGCTTTATGTTGTAAACCTTTCATTTTAAGAATTATTATGTTACTATAGTCTTATTTTGTGATATGGATTTATTTTTAAACCTTCCATTTAGTATAATATTGAAGTTGACGCTCAATGAATTAGGTAAACTTTATGTGGCATTAGGTAATTGTGATGTTCAATGAATCTATTTATTAGTTATGTTATGCTTATTTTCTCGAATCTCGAGACTTATAAGTGATTTCATCAATTGTCTTGATAAAATGATTTGTTCTTCACTATAAGATTCGGCAATTTTTATTGAGGACCTTATATTTTAAATAGGTATTCTTAGGATGAATTTTATGATATTGATCGAGTTTATTTTTAGAATGAAGAGAATTATCTTTGCATTATTTGTGGTATTTTTTGTTCAAGTGCTCGGCTTGAATATCTTTTACAACATTTGATCAAGCCTTAAAGTTTTTTTTTTAAAAAAAATTTTGTGGCGAGAAACAACTCTTTCACATGATGTGCTATACTACAATATTGTAAGAGATATATTCTTAATTGTCCTATAACGTTTATACCTTCTTAATGATATAACCATCATAATCTGTGCTTCAAGAAATCTATAATTTTTAAGGATTTTACCTGTCTTGGAAACTAGATGGTTGTATCTTCATGTTTATAACTCTCATTCGCTTTTTGTGCTGCTTTTCCTGTGTCAACAGAAGCTAGCAAATCCATCAGCGTGGAGGACATAAAACACATAGCAGAAAATGCTAGTTTGGCAAGCGACGCGGTTGATAAACTGGTGAAAGAATGGGATTCTCAAAAGGAAATGTTTTACAAGCAGACTGGTTTTGGTAACTGCAGTGCAATAGTGACAGTTGATGATGAGGGTTTCGCCGAGGTGGAACGCTTGTTAGATGAGTGAAGATATCTTCCAAAAGTCAGGTTTTTTTCAACTACTTCCTGCCCAGAATTTGAAATTTCTTTGGGTTCTCTTTTGTTTTTTATTTTCTAGTTTTATTTTATTTTATTTTTGTTCTTGTTTTGATTTGAAACAAAACATATTTGATACGAATGATTAAGATATGTTTATTTTTTAAAACACTCAAAACGCATAAAAATTTTTTGAGTTTTTTTGAGTATTTTCAAAATTATTTTTAGTCATTTTTAAAAATAAAAAAAATATTAAAAACACGTTAAACAAACATGTTTTAAAAAACAAAAACAAATATCAAAATTTATCCCGAATAAAACCATTAGTTATGTTCTCTTTCTATTTCGTGCACATAATAGGTTTCTGTCTTTGCTTGATGGTTTGATGGCCATTGTCAAGCTAAGTGTTGTATTGTTATAGAGAAATTTTTTTTTTTGGGAGAGTTTGATTGCGGAAGCGTAAATTTGATGGTTTTACCTACAAGTTTATGGTTTTACCTACAAGTTTATGGTTTTAGTTTGGTTAAGTTATAAGTCAGGGTTTAGGGTTTATGCTTAGCCCCTAGCTTGACACTATAAATTATATTTTTAAGAAAATAAATTTATTAGATTTATTTTTTAATTTGATGCAGTTAAAAATAAATTATATCTATTTACTTTTTAAACATCATAGTGGAAATCATATTAAAAAACAAATAAATTTAGTAGATTTTATTGTTAATTCGGTTATGGCGCGTGTTTCATATGTGAGCTTTATATCTGTATTTTCAAATTTCAGATCTTTTTTGCATGCAACTCTTCCATCATTTGCCAAAACTGGCCATCTTCAATTTAGGCCCAATATAGAAGCAACATCGTTGTTCACAGGACTCGTATTATCATTTAGAGATGGTGATAAAGAAAGAGTAGAGAAAAGCAGGGAAAAGGACAAAGATCCTCCTATACACATCAGGAAAAGGCCTAATTTTCATTAGGGGTATTTACAAGTATACCACGCAATGCCTATGTATTTACATAACTAACGCCTAAACTTTATTTTTTTACACCTATACCACCCAAATCGTTCATATCTCTTGAGAAATGCCACGAGTTTAACTTTTAAAAGGTGAAATACACCTTTTTATGAGGTAAGGTGGCATGTTTGTAATAATTGAAGCTTAGCTGTTAGATATGTGAATGCATAAGAATTGAGAATCTTCCTTCATTGTTTATTCAATTAGCAGAGTGAATTAGAATTCTTGACTATTGGTGTTTCTCTTTTACTTAGTTGAAGGATCCAAAATTTTTATCTTTTTTTATTGGGAATGGTGAGCGATAAATAATAAAAGTATGTATAACTCGAACCACTTTGGAGAAACAAAATTCTCCATCAAATTCTAGGCCACGGGCTCTTTCAAAAAATTCCTATACTTAAGTTTGCATCAAGTCATATTCTAAGGGGTTATTTGGCTGCAAGAAGGATTTATCATTAATAGGATTTAGTAAATCTGTAAACTCACAAATTTACTGAAGTCATGGATTTTAGTAAATCCACGATTTAGGCCGAATCGCTGGCAAAATTGGATTTAGTAAATCAGTAAATCCACCAAACTCCCCCCCATCTTGCTGTTTGGCTGGATTTAGTAAATCCGGTGATAAATACTATTAAAAGCCTCTACCAAACAGCCCTTAATGAGAAAAAAGACAATTTTTTTTTTCACTGATCGGTTTAATCTACCACATTTTCCTTTAGTAGCATCGCCCTCAAAAATCATCCATCATTGATAGTTTTATTATTATTATTATTATTTTAATTTTTATTTTGTCAGTATGAGATTTGAGGATCATCACTCAGAAGGAGAAGCATTGTTTGAGTGGCACTCAGTAGTTGTGATGACATGAATGCTGACTTACACTTCTTTGGCTCCTCATCACATATGTAATTTGACTCCTTTTAAACGGAAGTCAGCAGACACACACATGTTACTTGCCTTCTAGAATAAAATAATATAAAGGGGCATTTACATTCATATAACACACAATTCTTATGTGTTTACATAGCTAACACTACTTTCATCTTTACTTACATATCACTCGAATTAATATCGCATAAAAAATACCACTTACTTTCTAAGAGTGCTAGATTTGTGACACCGAAGTGTCATAAATGTAAATATTAAATTTAGGTGTTAGATGTGGAAATACTTTAGAATTGTCTGCTTTGTATGTAAATTTCCCTAGTATAAATGGATTTTTTCCTTACTATTCTTACCGCTATATATGGTCTTTATAGCCTTAATTCCAGCTATAGATGCTATGCTGAGTTTGTCATCCCAATATTATCCTTAGTTAAAAAAAACTTTAAGTTTTATTAACAGACGTTGATGCCATCACTCCCTCATGCTTTCCAAATTTTATATCGAAAGCTTTTGGCTTTTGGCTTCTTTTTGGTCTGGAAGGGTTTTTGGCTTTCATTTAGTGAGTCATGGTTGTAAAAGTCGGATTGGACTCCATGATTGAACCGTGCGGTACTTTGAGCAGATCCTTAAACTGATTTTTTTTTTCGATTAGAATTTGCAGGGATTTGGGCTCATGTGAAAATTAAGGATAGAACCACTCGACTCTTAAAAGTAGGAATACATGAACCAATTTGAGTAGATTGCATTGGAGAGATGGTGCAGATTGTAATTGAACCTCCATTTAAATCCCAAATAAATATTTAAACCTTGAGCATTACTTTCCCCAGTTCAATTGCCCAATCCAGTTCTCAAAACCTTGGAAGAACTTAAAACCTCATTTAATTTATCTTCGAAGAACTACATACACACCACTCATTTCCTACGTATTTACATATCTAACACCCTAACTTCACTTTTAGATATATGCCACTTTACCCATGCATTGGTATTTTTGATAAGATGTGAAAAATTTGGGCAGCGTAAATGTAAAAGCCAAGTTTTAGCTGTTAGATATATAAATACTTAAGAATTGAATGGTATACATGTAAATCTTTATTTTATTTTGCAAAACCTCCAAAAGCCATCCGAAATTTCATCCCCATTATTGTCATCTTTGTCCTTTTCAGATTCTAGTGCTTCTATTCTACTAGCAGCAAAACTTGACCAGCTAGCTTCTTATCAAAGTCAAAAAAAATCCAACTTGTCCTGCCCGTCACTGCTCCTATTCCTTGAAGGGTCAAATATACCACAAAGGTCTGCTGCGCTTTTTATGAGCACAAATACTGTACAAAATTAAGTCCTATGGATTTACATATCTAACACCTAGACTTTACTTTTTTACATTTATACCCCCTAACTCCTTCACATCACATCAAAAAGACCTTTAAAAAGTGAAATACTCCTTTTTCATGAATAGGTAAGGTGGGGCATATATGTAAAGATAGAAGCTTAGTTGTTAGATATGTAAATTCATTGGAATTGAGTGGTATGCATGCCAAAAAAAAAAAAAAATTCCAAATTGTTTTTTTATAGAAGTCAAAGAAAATTTGATTACGAAAACTCTGCTAAAAAGATTTCATTTTGATTCTTAAAAGCATAAATAGATGGATGTGACTCATCTTCTTCCACCCAGCAGCCTGAAATCTCTCTTCCTTTTGCTCTGTGTTCTCTGACACAGAATAAAGAAGAATGAAGAGGAGAACTCTGCTGACATTCTTCCTCTGGTTTATGATCCTTGCACTCTTTGTAACAGCGAGCGCAGGGGCTCTGGCTCATGTGAAGGAACATGAGAATGTTATTCATCCACAAGGTATGGCTTTTTTTACAGAGATTATTTTATTTAATTTGTTTTCAGATTTGCGCAATGAAAGCCTTGGACTGATATATTGAGCTATTCTTAAAGCTAATGCAGTTTCATGAGAATTATTTTGATACAAATTAGTTTAATTGCATAATAGCACCCGAAACATTGCAATTTACAAACTAACATTCATGTTATATTTTTGAACTATCAAATCGATGTATTTACATGTGCCATGATCAAAACATNGAGAATTATTTTGATACAAATTAGTTTAATTGCATAATAGCACCCGAAACATTGCAATTTACAAACTAACATCCATGTTATATTTTTGAACTACCAAATCAATGTATTTACATGTGCCATGATCAAAACATATATACATGCATGATGAATTAAAGGAAAAAATTTTAGGGGCATTTACATATATACCGCACAATTCCTATGTATTTACTTTTCAAAAACCTAAACTTTTGTATTGACATGGGTGGCTCTAAAATCTTCATAACTAATTTTTTAAAAGTCAAATACACCTTTCATACATAGATTTATAACAATAAAAATGTTATAAATGTAAATATAAAACTTCAGGTGTCAAATCTGTAAATTTATAAGAATTGTGTGGTATGCATGTAAATTTCCCCATATTTTATAATGGCTAATCTTATGTTTATGGGGCATTCAAATGCATTTACATCTTTAACACAAAGTTTAGTTTTTACATTTATACCACCCAAATCTTTCATACATATAAAAAATACTACATTTTTAACTTCTAAAAAGTGACATGCACACTTTTATGCATGGTAAAGGCTGTGTAAATATATATAAAATTTAAGTTTTAGGTAATGGTTTATATGTAAATCTTCCTAATTTCATTTTTACTTGTTTGGTGAAGGCTGCAGGTGTTGCTGGTTCTTTCTGAAGCCAACAATCAGGTGTNTATATATATATGCATGATGAATTAAAGGAAAAAATTTTAGGGGCATTTACATATATACCGCACAATTCCTATATATTTAATTTTCAAAAACCTAAACTTTTGTATTCACATGGGTGGCACTAAAATCTTTAACCTCACATCGAAGATACCGTCATAAATAATTTTTTAAAAGTCAAATACACCTTTCATACATAGATTTATAACAATAAAAATGTTATAAATGTAAATGTAAAACTGCAGGTGTCAAATCTGTAAATTTATAAGAATTGTGTGGCATGCATGTAAATTTCTCCATATTTTATAATGGCTAATCTTATGTTTATCGGGCATTCAAAGGCATTTACATATTTAACACAGTTTAGTTTTTACATTTATACCACCCAAATCTTTCATATCATATAAAAAATACTACATTTTATGCATGGTAAAGGCTGTGTAAATATATATAAAATTTAAGTTTTAGGTAATGGTACATATGTAAATCTTCCTAATTTCATTCTTACTTGTTTGGTGAAGGCTGCAGGTGTTGCTGGTTCATTCTGAAGCCAACAATCAGGTGCGGGAAGGTCGTTTGTGGTCAGGAATCCTGCTAAGGTCTGCAAATTTGACTTGAAGAAGATCATAATAAATGAAAAGGAGCCAACTTGGAGCCTTAATAATTAACAAATGTGGACTTGTTGAAATTGTTACTCTACCATTTCTTAATAAAATGAAAGTTTTCTGCTTTCAAACATGAATTATGGGACTAAAACGGTCTATATAAATAGGAGCGCATATTATGTCAGGACTCCAAACGTAGAGTTACGTTCGGATTTCAATAATCGCTGTGTTATAGGAATATCTTGCTGTGTTACTGGAATATTACATTATTTGTAAAAAATGAAGTGTTATTCGAGTATTATGTGATGTTATTCGATTACTTTGCGGCGTTATTAGAATATTCCCTTGTGTTACTTGATTTGGGGCTGTGTTATTCGGTCTATTCCCCGTTTTATTTCAATTTCCATTATGTTATTGGAATAACACAGCCCCAAATCAAGTAACACGGGGAATATTCTAATAACACTTCATTTTTCACAAGTAACGCTGATGGAATATTCTTATAACACAACAACTATTGCAATTCGAGCTACTGAGTTCTGACGTAATATTTTTCTTAAAAGTAGTCGGGAATTTCTTTCGCACTTTATGTATTTATATCTCACCCTTAGATTTGATATTTATATGCATAACACTATGGTCTCATAGAGTAATAGTGGTATAATTATGATGTCATATTAAATATTTGAGTGTTATATGTGTAATTATGAAAATTTAGGTCTTAAATGTGTGTATGCATAAAAAATGTGTGCTCTGTATGTAACTGCCCTAACCTTTGGAAATTTACATACATTTCACACATTCCTAAATCTTGATATTTATATACATAATATCAAATTTGATGTCATAAATTTATATTATTCATTTTAAATAAGTCGGTAAGATTTGAGTTATGTATACATATAAAAAAATAATATAATTAAATTTATTGCACAATCCAACCTAAAAGACTAACTTTTAAGGGATAAAAGTTGCAATTTTGCAGGAAGGCTTGCATACTTGCCCCTCAAATCTCATGTATTTGCATATCAAACACCTAAATTTTAATTTTTACTTGCATATCACTTTTTCTACGGATGAAAATGTATATTTTACCTTTTTAAAAGTCGGAATGATGGTATTTTTTATGTGATATGAATGATTACGTTCGTATGGATGTAAAAAAGCAAAAAATAGGTGTTAGATATTATTACTTGGTAGAGCGATGATTTAACATAATAGTAATGCATGAAGATTAACACGTGGATAAAAGAAAATTTTGTGCGAGAAAAAATCACGAATTTGTCTTTGATGAAATAATCACTTATGTAATTAGGAGTGTAAAGGTCTACTCCGCCTGAATTAGGAAAGATAAGATTCCAAAAGCCGAGTCACAGTTTTATAATTGTGTTTTGGCTTTTGGCTATACCAATTGTAATTGAGTTATAAGAATTGTACTCGGTGGCTACAAGAGTAGTTGTTTGGTATAAAGTCGTCCTTGGTTATAACAATCGTAATTGACTACAGAAGATATAGTTGTGGCTACAACAATTGTAGTTGGTTGTAACAATTGCTCATGGTGATCGATGATGAGCTTTGGTGGTCGGTAGTGAACTATGGTGACGAACAATAATCGCCGAGACTTTAGAAGTTAAGCTTTAGCCGTTAATTCACTCACTTCTTCTCATTCTAACTTCAAGTAAATAATGAATGTCTATTTATAGTTTTTGTGAGAAGCATTTTGATAAATTTGAACAATCTTCCAAAGTACTTTATTGGACAACTCAAATTAATTACAATTGATCACATGTAATTTTTTCAACGTCTAAATATCTTAACAACCTCATAATTGAATTATCTTAGGTTCGTTGGTTTCCTCTCGTTGAGGCTTGATTTGACTTTAAACATGTCAAATTTTAATATTTGATTAGTATTTCAATTGATGCTCTAAAACCTTCTACAACATTTCACATGTTTGATATTGTCTTGTTTAGATACAGATTATACCCCTTTCAATAATATCAAGTTTGTCATGTCGAGATACTAGCTTGATTATAAATATGCTAAAACCGGGGCTCATATGATCTTGACTTTAAATTTAAAATGTTGCTTGTTTGNATGTTTGATCTTGTCTTGTTTAGGTACAAATTAGACCCCTTTCAACAATATCAAGTTCGTCATGTCGAGATATTGAGCTTGATTATAAATATGGTAATATCCGGGCTCATATGATCTTTACTTTGAATTTAAAATGTTGCTTGCTTAAATGCATTGAAATTCATGCCTAATGGTGAAATTTGTTAATGACACATCGGTTGCCTCTTATGTCGGATGTAGATGCTCATGTTGTCTGAAAATATAAACCTTGGAAAAGTTTTCATCAATAATTTAAATATTCAAATTTGAATATGTTAATTAAAATGATAATATTTGACATTTCAAATTATCTAAATTTACTCGTTATAAATAAAAAAAAGTGTCATCACAAATCTTGAAGAAATTCAACGACTGAGACAGGAAAGTACAACCAAGGAGAGCTCACGGGAAAAAAAAACCAAAAGCCATATCACCAGAGATCAAAGGACATGACATGATTGACCAAGTGATGGTGTTTTAGATCGGGACTTGAAGCTGACCGGATGCAGACCGTCTGAGTCAAAGTCTAAGATATATCAAAAAGAAGCNTCATGTTGTCTGAAAATATAAGCCTTGGAAAAGTTTTCATCAATAATTTAAATATTCAAATTTGAATATGTTGATTAAAATGATGATATTTGACATTTCAAATTATCCAAATTTACTCGTTATAAATAAAAAAAGAGTCATCACAAATCTTGAAGAAATCCAACGGACTGAGACAAGAAAGTACAACCAAGGAGAGCCCACAGAAAAAAAAACTAAAAGCCATATCACCAGAAGATCAAAGGACATGACTGACCAAGTGCTGGTGTCTTAGATCGGGACTTGAAGCAGATTGGATGCAGACCGTCTGATCCAAAGTCTAAGATATATCAAAAAGAAATAAGACTTCAAGCCAACTCTTGCCCAAGCATTGCCAACCATCTCATAAGATCCTCCAAGACCCTTCACGAGGGGGTTGAGGGCTTTACCACGATCATCATTAAACTTTACGAACACCCTGAAGAATCCTTTGTCATGGGAGCTATCTGTTGAATCACAGTGCTTCATCCTCTTGCTGACATCCTAATCTTATTCTGATAATAGAAGCTCCTCATCTAATGGTTGATAGTCAACATGACCAAAGCGACCGACCAACAGTCTCAAGCCAACCGAGCCAAAGTTGGACAGCCGAAAATCATGAGTAGACCGCTTGCCCCAACTCAACATAGTTGGATCAATGAGTCTTGCAGAGCCAAGACCCACTAATCTCAACTCATTGAGCAATAAAACAGTCGAACAATAGGCTCACTTATTAAAATACTCAATAGCACCTCCATTAAAGTAGGCGTAAATATGTATGAGGATCATTTCTTCACTAAAATGGAGGATCATTTATTCACTAAAAGGGGGAATAAAAAATCGTGTCTATTGTTAAGTACAAACCAAAAAACTGAAAAATCGAAATTTCAATGGTTCAATTTTTACATAAAAGGTGATCACTGAAAAGTCTATTTCACTTTGGCATGGAGTTTTTATAGTTCAGTTTTTGCTTAGGTGTTAACTATGTAAATTCGTAAAGTATTAGGTGGTACATATGTAAATGCCCCTAAAACATAACCCCAGCTTCCATCATTAAATCCTCCTATTAAAATTACTATGGAAATCATTAAAGTAAAACCTCCAAGTTTTTAGGTCCTGCAGCTAATTGGCTTGTACATCGTTTCGACAGTATATATATGTTGCCAGGCCGTGCAACGCGACATTGGTAGCCCTGTTCTGTTAATACATATGTATCAGCAACTAAGCAGCCTAAAATACTATATCATTTCCTTAAATTTTTTTTTTAAGGTTATTATAAGAGTCATGGTCATCTCCAATGTGTCTAACAAATCGAGTATTACACCCTCCATTGGGGGGAATCCAACCCCAAATCTGAGGGAACTTACAACTGATAAGCAGAAGCCCGACCAACTGATCTGAGCACGTGGCGCATCTAATTTTCTTTGGATATTAAATGAAGAATGAAGAAGATAAACCATAACAGTCACGCTAAATGTGCAGTAGCTCATGTGATGCATATGGTTAAGAAAATAGTTCTTCCACAAGATTTGGTTATACGAGAAATATTGTGTGCGGACGTTCGCATGTTCGGACAACATCACAGATGCGAATCCACTGTTGTGCATTTGCACGTAGCTCATATAGACTGTTGTTATTTTACCCTTATTTCAAAATAGATTGAAGAAGCCTTGGAGATATAATTTTTTTTTTTTTTTTTGCTTAAGTGTTACTATTTTTATTATATAAATAAATTTATATTTATAGTTAAAATATAGAAAAAAATCAAAGTCTTTGTTTCAAATAAAGTAATAAAAAACATTTATATATGATAAATAAAAATATTCTTAATTTTAGGAGGTGTTTGGTTCAATCACTTCGGTAAGTGGACTCAGTTTAATCATTTCGAAAGGTTGGCAGGATTCAACCACTTCAGCAGGTGGACTCGGTTTAGTCACTTCGACATATGGACTTAATTTAGCGACTTTGGCAAGTGAGCTCTATAGCATAGGTAAAAACCCTATATATTTGTATTTGTGTACGTATTTAGATGCTAAATATGTAAGTATATGATAATTGTCAATTATGCATGAATTTAAATATTAAATCAATAGAGCATGTGAAATATAAAAATATGGATGTTATTTAATAAATTTATAATCTCAGTGAAGAAAAGAAGTAGAATGAAGGTGAATCAAGTAGGTGACGCAACTACGTCGTCGACCTAGAGCGAGGGAGAGGAAGAGCAAAGGGTAGACATGAGGGTTTCGGTCCTGCATTTCGTAGATGTTTAGCCGACATATTATAAAATTATGTTAGCCATCAATGTTTCCGTCTTAACAACTGTCACTCATTCAGTTAAAATCAGGGGCGAACTCAAGTAGGTCTAGCCAACTGGAGGCAATTGGCTCCCCTCTCAAATTCAGATTTTTAATTATATAAGAGGATAATTTAGTTTTTACCCATCATGAAATAACAATTTTTCCCCTCCAAAAATATCATTTTACCCTTCATTGCCCTAGCCCCTCATACGTTAGGTCCACGGGACAGGCAAATCAAGTTAATGAAAAAAATCGACTGATGGTCAATCGGCTTTTCAACCCAAAATGACTTGAAGGCGATTCAACCACAGATTCAGTCGAAATATAACCAATAGAAAATATTAGCATAATTTTAACATATAACCCAAATTTTTTAATTTTATTATGTACATTTATGTAGCCCAAATTTGAAAATCACATTAAAAATATCATTATCTTAAGTTCTAAAAGTTAAACCATCTCTTTGTGTATATCACACCTCATAATCTTAGTCATCAAATTTAGAAGTAGTCTGTTTGGACCGTTTATAAACATAAATAAAAAATAATAATTTAATTTCAAAATTTAAATAATAATTTTTATTTGTTTGACCCATTAAATTTAAATTTTAATGGTTCTATTGTTATCTTAGATGCCATTTGGAATTGTCGCACAGTCAGGAAAATGAAATAAATATNATATATATTGTAGAGACTAGTTGATAATTTTCTTAATAATGCATATTATTTAACCTAAAGATAATTAAATTCATTATTAAAATTAATTATATTTTAGCTCATTCAAAATCAAATTATTCTAAAGTTTTACGACTAGAACGAGTTGTCTAGGCCAAAAAACTATTATATGTAGTCACCATTACACGCGGATTACAGATCATCCATACATAGCCTAAACGTAGCTTCTTCGTCTTTGTCTTTAGTTAAAAGATATTAGCAAATGTTGTCCTTTATTTTTTCAAAGAGGTCCACCAATCAAAAAAAAAATTACACAAAACCCCTTCCAAATGTCATATGAAAGAGATATTAGTTATTACATAAATTAAAATAGAAAATTTATATTATTTATTATGAAGCAAAATCCAAGTATAAATAGGTGGGTATAATTGCATCTCGATGTACCTCCAACCCAACATTAAAGAAGACTAATGAAGAAGATCAGCGTATCAGTTATGTTTCTGTTGCTGTTAGCATTCATGCTATTTAGCAGAGCATGTACAGCCGCTCGTCCGATGCATACAATGGAGAAGATAGTTCTTCCTCCAGGTTGAGGTTTTATTATTTTATTTTATTTTTATTTTTTTATTTATTTTTGAGTAGAGAATATTATTTAAATTGTACTATAGATCTTTTTTATTAGAAGGCTTACATATCTACCCACTCAATTCTTATGTATTGGTATATTTAATATGTAAATTTGAATTTTTTTACTTATATGTGTCTGAAAAAAATATATATTATTTTTTTCTAATTAAAATAGTGATATTCATGATGTGGTTTAAGAGATTTGAGTGATATAATTGTAAAAAATAAAATTAGGGTGTTTGATATTATATATATATATATATA
>JXCR01113669.1:0-33244 GCA_002079205.1 Phalaenopsis hybrid cultivar | reverse complement strand
CTCGTGTTCGGCTCGTTCGTTAAGAAACGAACACGAACATTGACTTCACGAAAAATTTCAAACACGAGCTTATTTCAAACAAACTAAATTTCAAACGAACCAAACACAAACACAAGCTCTGTTCGTTCGTGTTCGGTTCGTTTACACCCCTAGTCGGAATAAACAACGATATAAAGTGATATTAAAATAGTATTATAGGTAAAAATGTCCTCTCAAAAAACACATTTTGGTGTAAGTTATGTGGCCAAAAAGATTAAAAAATATAAAAATAAAAAAAAATAAATAAAACAATGTAAGAACTGTACCTCCATGCAAATGCTTGCTTGGACGAGGCATTGATTAGGTCGGGTTGCAAAAAGCAATTTTTCACAATAATTTGGTCGTTTTGTCAAATGTTGCAGAGTGCGAACACAAATATGGTTGTTAAATAAGTTTGTTGTTCGTGAACTGCTCGTGTTCGGCTCGTTCGTTAAGTAAACGAGTCGAACACGAACAAGATTTTATGCTTGAATTCTAAATGAGCGGAACATGAACAACTCTTTGTTCGCTCGTGTTCAGCTCGTTTTAGCTCGAAACAAAAAAAAAATCTATATAATAATATATTACAAATATTTTTATATAATTATATATTATATATATTTATATCTAAATTTAAATTGTAACAGCTCATGTGGTAATGTGGTTATGTATCTTCTTTTGCATGCATTTGATCGAGGTTCGAATCCGACAGTCTACATCTATTGTTTTTAATTTAATTTTAACGAGTCAATTTCAAGCCGAACACGAATATTTAAATCGAGTCAAACATGAACACACTATTCACGAGCTGATTTCGAATGAGCCGAACAAGAGCCAAGTCCAGGCTCGCTCGAGCTCGGTTCATTTACAACCCTAACCGCAAATACACAGTTGTTTGAAACACACAATGCAATAGAAATGTCTACATATTACTTTATGTGAACAAAAAAAAGATATTAATAATGACGGCCTCATGGCTTTTAAGGCAAACACAAGATTCTTGGGCGTATATGATCGAACTAAAATTTGATTTTGTTATATATTACAAATTAAAAATGTCTCTTTGTTGATCCCAAGAAGATCTGACAGTCAAAAAAGAATAAAATGCAACAAAGGAGGATCCACCGACAGATGACTAGAAGACCCATTTTATCTGATCGAATGCGTCAGTCCGAACCACAACAGACAAGGCTAAAACTGACTGAGCCATAAAGGCAACTGAATCCGAGCAATTATGTTAGAAACGAGAAAAATAGATATTCAAGCCAACTATTACAATAAAAGCGACTAAAGGCACCAACTACCTTCTCGTAGATCCAACTCAAGGAAAGAGCGAGCTCCACATCCCTGGGGCTCTCATTGTTCACAAACGAGCTGCATTTCGAGTAACGGTGATTCACCATTTGCTCGATTCTCTAGTGTTGCTCTACCGTCATAAGCTCCTCACCAGAGATCTAATGTTGACAACCAGACTACATCAATTGGTCGCCAAAACCTAATAGTTCGAATCAATCTTGCAGATCCGAAGCCATCCAAGGTAGTTCGACCAACAATGCTAGTTCAACCTAGCCAACCAACCCTGCTTTATCAAACAAAAGCCAATCCAACTCATCCGATCTATCCAGAAAGCATCCAACCGATAAACTCATACATGTAAAATACATAGAATATTCGGTACAACACTCATTAAAACATAGACAAAAATGTAATATCACTATAATGTATCCTCTTACCTACAAATAAGGAGCTCATTTCACATACATGAATAAACAATTTTATTCAAATATCTCAGGAAATATCAACATAATTGATATAATTTACAGTTCACTCATATCTCTCTCTTCTCACTTTGGTTCTATTCCTTAGGTTATGATTCGCGGGCAAATCAAAATTCAACATGTTTAATTAAAAAAATAGTTTATNAAGTCCAAAACGGAGCTTCTTCTTCTTCTTAATCTTTTTCCAAAGAGATCCAGTCAGAAAATTACATAAAACACTTCCAGGTGTCAAATGAAAGAAGCATTCTTCATTATAGAAAGGAAAATAAGAAATTTATATTATTTCTTATGAAGCAAATTCCAAGCATAAATAGGTGGATATAATTGCCTATAAAAATCTCTCTTTTGCATTTATTTTCTGTGATAATATTGAAGAAGATTAATGAAGAAGATCAGCATATTGGTTCTGTTTCTGTTTCTGTTAGCATTCGTGCTATTTATCACTGTTTGCACAGCCGTTCGTCCGATGCATGCAATGGAGAAGATGATTTTTCCTTCAGGTCTGGTTTTTTTTTTGGGGAGGGGGGCATTTACGTACATACCACAAAATACTTATGTATTTACATATCTGACACCCAAACTTTCATATTTACATGCATATATAAAACTGAAATCTTAAATATGACATAAAAAAATATCACTATCACCAACTTTTTAAAAAAGAAGTATTCATTTTTGGCAAGTAGATGTGGAAGTTTAGGTGTTAAATATGGTATGTATGTAAATTTCCCTTTTTATTTTGTTTTTTTAGTAAAGTACCGTAATAGTCCTAGGCTGCGATGGTATTTTGAAAACACACCTGACATGTTTGGAACATGTTTGAGGCAGCTTATTTAACAGCTTATGCATTTTAAAAACACTGAAAATAGCGTTTTCACATCGCACTTATCTAGATGCGGTGATAGCTTTCCGACAGCTGTCTGGCTTTTCCAAAAAATAATAATAATAATTTGTAATAGTCACCGCACTTAGTTTATCAGTAGATTATTTTTAATCAGTTTATCAGAAGATTATTCAATAAGCTGCAGCTGCCCCAAATAAATCCAGGATTAGTAAAAGTGCTAAAGCAATCTTTAATTAATTTATTTGAGCTCCAGTTTAAGGAGTGTAATTTTGTTTTTTGATTATTTTAAATGAGAAAGTTACACAATTCTTATGTATTTACATATCTAACACAGAAAATTAGATTTTATAATTTTGGCATTAAAAATTTAATATCTATTTTAATTTGCTACGTGACCTCATAATTTTAATTATTATGTTTGTAAATGTGAAATTTGGATGGTAGATATATAAATATACACGAATTGTGCGATATGTCAAAAATATCATAACTCCTAGTCACGTCTTATAACTGCTCTTACACGTTCAAGCCAATCAATTTGAAGTTTAAAACTTCTAGAAATCAAATTCGCACATGTTTTTTAACTGTCGTGTTTAAGCGCCGGATCGTGGCGCTTAAGCGCCAGTGCTCTATTTAGCAATAGGGTTGTCAAAAAAGCTCGTTGTTCGCGAACAGTTCGTGTTCGGTTCGTCAATGAGTTCGTGTTCGATTCGTTCAATAAATAAACGAGGCGAACGTGAACAAATTTTTTTCGTTCGGTTAGTTAAACGAACCAAACACGAACAGTGATGCTTTCATTCGTGTTTGAATCGTATTTTTCAAAAAATAAAATAATTTAAAATAATTATATATTTAAAAAATTAAATTTTATAATTTATAATATATTATAAATTAATAATAATAATATATTAATATACTATATTACCAATATACTAATGTAGATATTATANTTATATATTTATATAATATAAGTTATATAATTAATATAATATATTATTTATATATACTAATATTAGGGATGTCAAACTGGCTCGTCGTTCGCGAACAGCTCGTGTTCGGCTCGTTCGCTAAGAAACGAATACGAACAGTGACTTCATGAATAATTTTGAACAAACTAAATTTCAAACGAACCGAACACGAACACAAGCTCTGTTCATTAGTGTTCGGTTCGTTTACACCCCTATTTAGCAATACATTTTTTTTAATTTGTTTTTCCGATTAAGACTTGGATCTCATATTAAAAAATAAATAAATAATTATTTTCTTGGGAGAAAATTTATTTAATGTTAATTGTCTTGTTTGGGAGCAGGCTGCACTTGTTGCTATTATACTTCTGGTCCAGTTCGCACGTGCGGAAGGGCCGTTTGCGGTTACCAAAACTGTTGAAGAAGTTCGCAAATTTACATTCATACCATATAATTTCTATTTATTTACAAATCTAGCTAGCACCTAAATTTTATTTATATATCGCATCAAAATTATGATTATTTTAACTTTTAAAAAACAGAATGCGCGCTTTAATACACAGATAAGGTGGTTTGTATGGATGTAAAAATGGAAGTTTGGGTGACAGAAATGCAAATACTTGGGAATAGAGTGGTATGTATGTAAATATTCTTAAATTATAACAGTTGATGTAAGAGTTTATGTTCTTTATGTCATAATAAGATGAAAGATTTCTGCTTTCAAACGTAATTTTCTACTGATCTCTCATGTGAGGAACAAAAATAGCTATAATGAAGTTGAGGAATCAGGATGTAAAATGCAAAATGGAGTTCCTTTCATTGTCTGCGATTTAAGATCCCGCCTCTAACTTGGTCTCTTTTTTCTGCGATTAAAGTTTGAGACGGTTTTTCGACGAATATTATGTTGTCGCATGCACGTTTGCCAGAAAATCAGGTTATGGCGGCCTTTTGGTGGGCTCATGGGCTCAACAGACTTCTGATACAGTATAATTTTGATGGGCTAAGCTTGTCAATTTATAATTATCGATTGTCCGGCATGCCCATCGATTTGTCATCGGTTTAAGAACCGGTTTTGTAAACATCAGAACTACCAACACAAATCTTAAAAATAATGAACGATTGAGAATATGAAGTTCGCTCTAGAGTAGACGATCGATCGACAATTCAGTGCCAAGCATGGGATTCCGCGTCTCTAAACTCGGAATATGTCAAAGCTCTAGAGATGGTCTTCTACTCAGTAGCAATAAAATCCGCTATAGAGTAAGACAAAAATCGTTTTGACAGTGAATCTCTTCGAATACTCCACACAGGCAACGACAAGATCCGGTCAATTCCTTGCGAGAGGGAAGATTCGGCTGACACAATGAACCGATCGGGCATATGAGGCATGAGCCCTGTAAGACTTGAGTCAAACAGTAAGTGAGCCACGACTAGCCCAATGAAACAGGCTGCCCCATCAGTTGACCGCCCAACCAAAGCGATTGGTCCCACATAACCAATCGGCCAGACGTCAAAAAGGCCGACCTTATTTACATCAATCGATTACCCCTCTTGGCAGAGACATATTCCGACCGGTCGATTGACACGATCAATTGCTCGCCCGTCGACAACATTCAAACTCATGAGTCAATATAAATTGTTATTTTTGTCAACAGTATGACGATCATTAATTCAAATTATATGCATTGATTCTATTTAGGGGGGCTGTCATAACAGTTTCAACCTCCTTTAATTGTTCTAATTGGATCCCTTTAAATAGATGGTCACAAGAGGAATACAGACAGGCTCTCTCTTCTCTTTCTAAGGATGGCAACTTTCATGCCTTCTCACTCTCTCTCCCTCTCTCTCTCGCCTCTTTCAACTCCCACTCTCAGGGCTTGCTCACACAAAGACTTGTTAGGATCTAACATTTTGAAAGGTGGTGCGATAAACGTGTAACATGCCACAAATGAGAAAAAGAAACGACTACAAAAAAAAAAAACACTTTAGGTAGAAAAATAGTATGCATGGAGCCCCATAGAGATGTTGAATAATCGGACATCGACACTCAGGTCCAGAGCCTACAAATCCAAATGAACCTCATGATGGAACGATTCGAGACCTTACAAGCAGCAATCACCCAGATCATACGCCTCGCCTGGAAATGGAGCCTCAAGAGGTCTGTCCCCAAAGGGCCTCAGCTAAAAACTTTGTTAGCATCGATTTTTTATCTCACAAGTACCAAACACCCCTATGATGTTATGAGAGAATGGGGCGCTCACGCGTACCTTTTCGTAGCTCAAGGAGTCCGTCGGGCCATTGCTAAATGCACTTTGCCTCAAAACTAGGGTTTACCCCATCTTAATCGTGCTCAATAGCAACTAACACTGATTCATGACAGTTCACCCATTCTAAAGCAAGTCGAACAATCATTATGAGGCTTGTATTGTATGATTCAGTCATTGAGAGCTTTTCATGCCATAAAGCGCGACTGACAGACTTCCAGAGCAGAAAATGACCCTTAAGAATATGGCATGGCCACACCCAAATCGGGTGTAACCACGCCTAAAACCTCTATATAACGGTTGAGGAAGCCGCTTTCGGCGTGGCCAACGCCGACGACAGCGTGACCACGCAACCGGACAGATCCGACAACATAATGACGTCGTAGGATAGCGTGACCATGTTGGGCCCTCCCTCAGTTACACGAAGCCACCTCGGCGTGGTCGCACTCGAAGGTGGCGTGACCACGCTGCAAAACAGTGAGTCTGACGTAATTATGCTAGGAAGTTGGCGTGTCCACTTTGACTGCATGGATATAGTGGCATGACTGCGTTCAAGCCTGGCGTGACCGCCATGACTTGCCCATATTTCAAAATTTGGCATGACGTCCTAGCCATATTTCATGACTCGACACCATTATGTCCCTCCTTGTACCCTTGATAGTTTGGTTGCTGCAATATCACATGTATCAGGTGAAGCACTGAGACTTCTCCTTAGGCATAATGTTGGCATCATTTTCTTATGTCAAAGGCATAGGATGTCCGCTTAAACGACCTTAAGATATGTTGCAGAAGTTTAAAACTCCCCAAGCCTCAAAATATATGTCTTTGATCCTCTGGAACGTGGCCAATATTGTTTTGTTAGGCTATTGTTGTTGATGAGGTAAGGGTCGACCAATGTTACTTTGATGAGACAACAATGTCCAGACGAGTTTTGTTTGGCGCAACACGAATAAATCAATCCCTGAATTGGCTTACTAGTGAGGAATTATCCTTTAGATGACATTGTATGGAGGAATAAACAATGCAGATGCATCTGAAACATCATTTTCACTTAGGGAGGGCCTTTTAGTTATTGCCACGTGAGTTAAATCATCAAAAACACGAAATAACCCCCAAATGGGCTAGGCATGACCACACTCACAAGGGCGTGACCACTGACCATGCATAGGCATGGCCACGTCCACATGGGGGCGTAACCACTCCCTGGAGTGGCCACACAATGCTCTTCAGCCATTTTTTATTTTTGATTCAGCTCACTGCTTGGTCCTTTGTTTTCCCATTCAGACACTGACCAACCACCGGGATAAGCTGTTAGACCGATCCTAAGCCAAAAATAGCCTCTGAGCTAACCTGGGTGCTTGCCAAAAGATGCAAGTTGTCATTTGAACCTTAATATCCTTTTGAGATATGGGAAGACATCACACTTATTTCATCTGGGGAGAGTTGCGGGAGAGTTTTGAAGAGTTCTTGGAGAGCTTCTTCACCATTCTTCTTTCTTTTCTCCATTTCGTTTTTCTCATTCTCTTGCATTTGCTTTCTCGGTCACCGTCCTAGTCCAAGAAATTGAGGGGAGATACAGAGATCTTGAGGAGCGATCACATGAGTGCTTGGAGAGTTTTAAAAAGTTAGCTTCTTCATTGTTCTTCTTTCTCCTCCTTTCCACTTTCCTTCCTTCTTCCTCTCACATTTTATTTCTTGGTCACGTCTTGGTCCGAGAATTAGGAGAAAGAGCGAAGTGTGGTGTTGCACTGGGGCAGGAAAACTCCTTGTGAAGATAGCTTCATTACCCGAGGGGAGCAGAGGTCGGTACTTGGAGTATTGTTGGAATCTCTTCGTGATGAAGAAAGCTCTTCCTGAGCAATGACTGGAGTTCGATCTAGTACGACAACGGTATAACCTCCTTAACTCTTACATTTTCTTTCTTAGCCAGCCCTAGGATTATATTTTGTTAGGTGTTATGGTTTTGGCCGCCCACACAAGGCGAGTCCGACCTGCCACCCGATATCATTTGACTTAATCGATCGCTGTTATTGGACAAGCTATCAACAAATGTGTTAATATTCTAGTTAATTATTATTTTTAAATAATATATCATAGATGTTACGAGCTATTATTGAGATTGATATCAAGTATTTAACAAACTATATATTGAACATCAAACGGTTTATTGGTACATATAAACTAGACAAACAAACGGAAAAGAAAAATAAAGATTTAACTCAAGTAAAGTGTATTAAAAATAAAGAAAACTAAGAATTATTGTCGTATTATTAGATGGGGGCAACTAAAAGAAAAAAAAAAGAGTAAATTTCAAGATTTTTAGAATTGAGATGTTCATCAAAAAGTAAATTCTATGTGAGATAAAGTAACAAACATTATTAAATAAGTGACAAAAGTTATATTTAGAGAATCAAAAGAAAAAATTTCTATAAATAAAAATAATTTGTGGTGAAATAATAATGTCAAAGAAAAGATAACATATAAAAATTTATGTTATAAAACTTGATTTAAATGTAAAAAATTAGAGAACTTAAAAAAGTATAAAATGATCTGTAGGGAGTAAGATGACAATATCTGATACTAAAAAGTATGATTGTAGTGTTCTTTCATAATATATTAGATGCTAAAGAGTAAGAGAAATGTGCAGATCCATCTTGAGTTCATTTAAGGTTAGAGCTTTTAAAATTTATTCAAGCTCGTTTATTTACTAATTTGAATGAACATGATTCAGTCTTAATCGAATCGAGTTCGAGTTCGAGTTATTCAACGAGTGCATTGGTTCATTTGGAACCCTAACAACAAGAAAGAATTAAGATTATAGTATAATTCAGTCAGAATATCTTCAATCCCAAATTTTCGCAAATTTACAAAACTTTTACATTTTTGCATTGAATTTCATAAATCTGATAATACATCAGATTCAAAATTGCAAACCAAGAAATTTACTAATCAATCTGGCGAGGGTTTACAATTCCTTGCATTCTCTCGTGCAATTTTTTAGGGGGATAACGAGTCGCGTTGCCAGAGTTTCCAAATGGCGAATTCGGCCACCGGTAGATTCCTTCACATTTATCAGGGCATTGAATCCTATTTCTTTCCGGTCGCAGTACTGTAAGTAATCTCTATTCCAGTTCTCCCACGTCTTTCGTCTTCTAAGCTTCAGTTTCTACTTGCGCTGGAGAAGTTTTCTGCCGATTTCATTCTGTTAAATTTTACTGTTCATGCTTGAAGATCTAGGGCAAAGAAGAGCTATGGTTCTTCAGGCCCTGTTAGGTATATTCCAGGACGCTTTGCCCAAATAGAAAATACCCAGAGCTGCAAATCTTTGCAGGGTTCTTCGAACAAGGAAGAGCCTATATCTGGAAACCCTACTTCTGGATTGGCGAATTTTGATGGCAGACGGCTTCCAAATAGTCTTTTTCATGATGAAATGTGTGAGTTCCCGCAACAAATTCTCATGCATTTACATTAATTTTTCCTCAAAAGAAAAAAAAAATGATTCATTTAGTTGCAAGTAGAGATGAAAATATAATATGGACTGTATTTACTGATTTATAATGTTTCCAGTATTATTGTCATGCTGAATATCAGGCTAAATCACCAGCGAAGTTCAGAAGGTAACAATTTCTTTCAGTGTAACATAATACATAGTAAATTTTAGTGAGTTCGTGATACACTTTATTTTTCTGCCAAACTATGTTAAGTTAGTCTGCATGCATTTGTCGTGTGAGTTATTCCAGATTTTTTAGTAAAATTTTCCATTACTTTATCATAGTCTGAATCAAACAAATTACGTGCTGAACCTTGCAAAGTTTCTGGCAGCAAAAGACATTTTTTTCTGGTGTATTATTTCATGAATTGCTTGATTTATGCTCATGTATTTGGCTTCTTATACATAGGAGGCTTATGTACTTTTTGCAATGACCGCCTTATAGAAAAAGATTTAGCATCCATGTACTAGATATTATATATCATCATAGGAGGAACTCTAGATTCCTATTTGAAGGCATGCTCTACAATATTGCCATTTCAGTCTCTTAAGATTGTGAGAATCTTAGTGCTCTATCTTGAATAGATTGGAATCTCCTTTTTAAGCACAATTAATGTTCCTAATTAAAATTTTCTCTAAATTGTGCTAAAGATGGGTTTAATCACAAGGAATTGTGCACACAAGAAATATGGATTCCACATGATTAAATAAACGTTTGTGAACTCACCTTCTAGCCAACAAAAAAATTTGGGATCTTAAACCAATTTGACTTCAGGGAAAGTAAAGTTTATGAGCCTTTCATTAATTCCCCCACTTAGCTTTTATTTTCTGTTGCCAATTAACTAAGAGAATAATAAAAGGCTCTTCCCTCTCTTCCCTCATTTGGGCTAAGTGAACCTCCTCTTCATCCAATTTAGTTATTTGAGAAAGTGTGGTCTAGTGACTCGAGCAAAGTTGAATTGGACCATTTGATTCAATAATCATACTTCTTCATGGTCAACGAAGAAGAATGGCGTTTCATAATTTGTACTTGCATCGGCCAACAATAACAATTTTATTGTAATCTTTGTTGATGTATTTGATATGAGTTTATGATTGCAAAGGTGTTTCTTTGTAGTTGATAAATTTATTGTTATGGTTAGGATTTAGTTTAGAGCCCACACATGAAACATCACCCATTTTTATGTCCCTTTGAACACTATGATTTTGTCTTCATATTCATCCTATCTGTTTGAAATCTGTCCCATCTTTTGTCTATTTTTCATTATTTTAACTTTAAGCCTAATGCTCATCCTGTATATTAGCAGCCCATTCCTACTAAAGCTGCTAAACATTTTGAAGTGTTGCCACCTTTCCATCATCCCATTGATTTCTCTTAGGGTCCTATATCCTTCATCAACTTCTTACTGAAGAGAGCCACTTATGCAACCTGATTGTGATTGCTAATTTGCCGATGCCTTCTATGGCTTCCTTCATGTAAGCCCATGTTCTAGAGTAAGTTAATGTCAAATTTGAATTTGGTTGACTACACCTCTTTACTTTAAGTCATTTTTTAAAAGGAAATTTTTATACGTAGCACACAATTCTTATGTATTAACATATCTCACACCTAAACTTTTATGTTTACATATTTGAGTGAGCAAAGGTTGAACTGTGGATAACACCCTTGATGCTTTCGTGTGATTGAGTGGGCCCATGTTGCATGATAGTTAGATGTTGTTGAAAGCTTTCATTAAGGGAGGGTCGTGATCTATGTTGAGGGCACCTCTTGTGAGGAAGAGATTGTTAACATATTCAAGTCTTTGACTGTAATAACTAAAAAATAAAAAATAAATAAATTATAAGAATTTTAATTGGTAATGTCGGTTCGAGTAGAAAATCATCTTGACAGTTTAGTTAGTGGCCAACCCTTTTCCGGTTTAGGGTTGTCGCCCAAGGGTAGGGCTGTAAACGAGTCGAGCTTGAGCGAGCTTAGGTTTGGCTCATGTTCGGCTCGTTCGAAACAGCTCGTGTTCGAAATTGACTTGTATTTGAAATCGGCTCGTGAATAGTGTGTTCGTGATCAACTTGATTTAAATATTTGTGTTCGTGTTCGTGTTCGTGTTCGGCTCAAAATTGGCTCATTAAAATTAAATAAAAAAAAAGATGTAAAGTGTTTGATTCGAACCTGGACAAAATGTATGCAAAAGACGACACTAACCATATTACCACATGAAATGTTACGATTTAAACTTAAATATAAATATATATAATATATTATTATATAAATAATACATGTAATACATTATTATATAAATAATTATATAATTTTTTTNTATATAATATATTATTATATAAATAATACATGTAATACATTATTATATAAATAATTATATAATTTTTTTTATTTCGAGCTAAAACCAGCCGAACACGAGCGAACAAAGAGTTGTTTGTGTTCGGCTCGCTCGTAATTCGAGCTTTGAAAACTTGTTCGTGTTCGACTCGTTTACTTAATGAACTAACCGAACACGAGCTATTCGCAAACAACGAGCTTTTTTTACGGCCCTGCCTAAGGGGAGTGAGTGTCTTCTCCCTCCTAGTTACCTACCATTATAAATATGTCATTTTATTTGTTTAGGGTTAGTTTTTGTTGTGGTTTTTTATTAGGACCACCCTCTGCGTCCTTAGTTTTTCCTCTTAGGGTTGTATTTGGGGACGAGTGGTGCTCTGGTTTGTATGTTGTTTTGAGGTGGTGATTAATCCCGACTTTCCCATCCTTCCCCACTTGCCACTCACTGCTCTTCCATCCATGCACTTTCCCTTCCCTTGTTTTCCCTGCCGCCAACCCCAATCCCCCTTATTGTTGCTACCACAGCCCATACAATACCCCACCTATTGTTGTAATACCTTAACTCCCTCCCAGCTTGCAAGCCTCCCAGCCAGTTGCTCCTCCCTTTTCCTTGCCAACCTGCTGCTGCCTCCACCCCCTCTTTCCTGCCTTCCAGAATTGCTGCAACACCATTCCAGCCTTCTACTGTGCCCGCAACCTCAAACCAAACCTTCTATCTGCTGTCCAACTGCCACCCAACACCGTCATCCTCACTCTAGAGTGTTGTTTGTATTTGTGGTCATTTATTCCTATCCCAGGAACTCTTTTGTTATAGTTTTCCGGTATTTATGCAATAATATTTTTAATTTGCTGCGATTTTGGTTACCTCCGACATCAATTGATATTAAAGCTTGACTAACCTCAGTCATATTCTAGTGTTTCCTAGCATCCGCCATTCTCAAGCGATCTCTACCAATTTTTTTTTTCCTACCACAAAATACCCATTCCACTCTCATGAATCTCAAACCCTAACCACGCCACCAACGGGATACAAGCATGAGCCTAACCAGGAAGAGATAAAACGAGAGCTTCATTGTCTTCAACAGAGGCTTGCGGGGATTCATGATGGAACCCATAAGGAGATTATTCTCGATGGTGATATGGAGAGCCGAATGGGGAGAAATGGGCGAGGATCTGAATCCATTTCATAGGGATGACTTCAGTGATGAGAAAGACAGACCACCACACTTTAGAATTCAATATTAGAGGAGGCCGAGAGAAGAGACTATATATGGAGGACACATGGATTTTGGTGTCAAAGTGGATCTACCGAAGTTCGATGGAGATATAAATTCGGATGACTTTATTGAATAACTACAGTCAGTTGAGAGGATTTTCGAGTACAGACAGTTGTCAGAAGACATTAGGGTGAAGCTCGCATCTAACAAATTAAGAAAGAGCGTCTCGTTGTGGTTGAAAAACTTGTAGAGACAGAGAAAGAGAATATATTGACAAGATTACTAGATAAGAGAAGATGAAGATGAATATATAAATATAATACCTACCTTGTCATTACCACAATGATATATTTTTGAGACTTCACCATCTACGACAGGGAGACCTATCGGTGGATCACTTCACAACGCAGTTTGACTAGTTGCAGATGAAGTGTGAGTTGGTTGAACTAGAGGAACATTCCATAGCCCAATATCTGGGGGGCTGAAGTTTGCTATCAGCAACGTAATGTAGCTGCAGTCTTATTGATCACTAGGGGATATTCGGACCTTAGCCTTAAAAGTGGAGAAACAACAGAAACAGAGCTGGCAACCGCCATCATTTATGTAACCTTTGTTGTTAGAGAAGTCAACAGGTGTACGCTTCAGGGAGTTGGGAAAAATGATTCATATAAGGATAGAGCCACCTCGAGTAAGAAGAAGCTTGAGAAGAGTAACACACCTACTGAAGTCCTTGCTCGAAAATGCTTCAAATGTCATGGATTTGGGCACATTGCCTCTAGCCACCCTACGAGTCGAGTTGTGTCTTCTACCAAGCAGTGCAGTGGAGGAGGTTAGCGATGAGAAGGCAGCTGAAGAGCAACGCGAGATGTATCATTTTCCACCAAAAGAGGAAAAAATGTTTGTGGTTTGACGGGTTCTATAGACTGAGGATATGGGGAAACCACAGTAGTTTTGTCACAACATATTCTTCACATATTGTACTGTGAATAAAAGGGTATGCAGTCGTATCATTGATGGAGGGAACAACAAGAATGCAGCGTCTACATAGATGGCAGAGAACTTGAGACTCACGACTCAGAGACATTTCCAATTGTATTCTTTAACTTGGTCGAAGAAGAATATTGTCAGCATTGACAGAAATGTCTCGTAGAGTTTTTGATTGGAAGCCAGTTGCAAAATCAGGTATGGCGTGACCTGCTCATAGACAGCTGCCATCTTTTATTAAAGAGACCATGACAGTATGACCATATGGCTCAACATAATGGGTACAAGAACATCTACTCTTTCACCGAAGATGTTAAGCGTATCATTCTTCTACCCTCTATGAAGTTCAAGAGCACAGGGCACAGGGTCCCTTGTCAGCTCAGAAACATCAGTGGGATTAATTTTGATGAAGATAGAGGATGATAAGACCAAGGCACCGATTCCAGGCGAGACAACTACAACAGAGAGCATTTTATCGAAACTTTACTTCCATGGCTACCACCGTTCCGGGAAGTTCAGGTTGCTCTCTCTTCAGCTTTGGTGGAGTCAAACTTGGATTATCTTGGGAGAATTCAACGGATGATGTATGGCACAAAGTTCTAGTTTAGTTTAGTAGAGTGCCCCCAGAAGGTTGGACCAATATAAATATATGCTCGCAAGTGGAGAAAATTCCTTTGAAATGTTGGGAGACAGTGCCGCCAACAGTGGGATCTAGGTGCTATTAGGCTACAGCTGAGAATTCAACCGTAAGCGTGCAGACTAAATCTTCGAAGAATGTGGTTGAAGCTTCCCCAACTCGGGGGACTGATGCGGGGTTTAGGGGGATGGGGTGAATCGACTGTGCAAGGGTGAATCGATTCAACCAAGGTGATAAGGGGTTCAGAAAACCCTTTTTTGGTTTAGTGTTGTCGCCCAAGGGGAGGTTTTCCCCCTTCCGGTTAACTACTATTATAAATATGTTCTTTTCTTTGTTTATGATTAGTTTTTGCTATGTTTTTCTGTCAAGATAGCCATCGACGCTCTCAATTTTTTCTCTCAGGGTTGTATCTGAGGACGAATGGTGCCCTGTTGTATCTCATTCCAATATGGTGATTATCCTCGACTTCCCCATCCTCCGTAACTTGTCACTCGCTGCTCTTCCAAACTTCCAGCCAGTTGCTGCCACCTTTTCCCTTGCCCGTCTAGTTGTCCATTAAAAAGAACGAAAAACAGACAGCTAAATTAGCAGTTCTATAATTAAGAGTTTCCTTATTTAAATTATTTTCAATATCTTTATTCTGATTTATGTCTCTTTTAGTTGAATATTTAGATTAGGAATATATATTATTAAGTTACCTAAAATAGATTGTAAGATTATTATTTAATGGAAGGAAGATAAAGGGAAAAAGATCGAGTCTATTCAAGATTCAACATATTTTTCTCAAAACTTTGACATGGTTTCATAGCCAAAATTTTGCCCTAACCACCGGTAGTTGTTGGTGAATCGTCAAGGCTCCCTTCCCGTCGACCTTCTTGCAGGAAGGGAGGAACTATTTCTTTGCCTTGATATGCCAATCTAAGAATTTTTGTCAGTTGCGACTGCTTTGTCCGCATTTGATTCTCTATCTGCCGCTTAGTCCCAGGCTGCTTCGTTTTTCGTTCACTTCGGCTGTGTCGTCCTCCTTTGATCTTCGACTACGACTACGTCCTCTCCCTCTCGTGCCTGGGCTCGCCGGCTGGCGCTCCTCCTCGCCGGCGAATGGACAGCCACTGACTTTCCCAGCTCTTCTGGAGACCCCTTCCTCTCTCGCGCCGGCCTTAGAGCTTTGGTCCCCTCCTTCCTAGACCCATGACTTTGACATCTCGACTTCAGCACTTTTAGAGTGAAGATCAAGGAACAAATCGTCCTCGTCGTCGCAGTAAGAATCAATAGCATTTGGATCGTATAACAGGACGCGAATCCTACTTATGGGCTATGATCAGTAGCATTTGAATTAGGATGTGGATCCTACTTGTTGGCTATGATTAGTAGCATCTGGATAGTGAAAATGGATCTTATTTGTAGGCTATGATTGGTAGCATTTGGATTAGGACGCGGATCTTACTTGTAGGCTGTGATCAATAGCATCTGGATCGTGTAACTGGATCCTATTTGTGGGCTATGATCAGGAGCATTTGGATCGTATAACTGGAAGCGAATCCTTTTTGTGGCTATGATTTGAATTTTTGGACAACAATGATAAAGGGTTTCTTGCTTTTATTTGCTCAAATCATGTTATGATTCAGGAGTCTCTGAGGCTTCAACATTCTTGGCTTCGGTATTTACGGATTGAGGTTTTTTTGTCTCGACAGTGTTATCAGTTTTTTGTTGGCAAATTGATGCTTTCTGATCACTCAACATCAATTTGAGGGAGGATGTCAATCAGGAATGAGGAAAATCAGACTGCTAAATTAGGTGTTTTCTATAATTAAGAGCTTCCTTATTTAAATTATATTCAATATCTTTATTCTGATTTATTTCCCTTTTAGCTAAATATTTAGATTAGGAATATGTATTATTTAATTACTTAAAATAGATTATACAAAATATTTTGTACCTAAAATAGATTGTAAGATTATTATTTAATGGAATGAAAGCAGAGGGATAAGGATCGAGCTTATTTAGGATTCAACCTATTTTTCTCAAAACTTTGACACTATTGTTGCTGCCTCCTCATTCCTACCTTCAAGTACTGCCGCCACGCCATTCCATCTTTCTGCTGCGCCCGTAGCCTCCAACTAGATGCTTTTTGATCACTCAACATCAATTTGAGGGAGGATGTCAATCAGGAATGAGGAAAATCAGACTGCTAAATTAGGTGTTTTCTATAATTAAGAGCTTCCTTATTTAAATTATATTCAATATCTTTATTCTGATTTATTTCCCTTTTAGCTAAATATTTAGATTAGGAATATGTATTATTTAATTACTTAAAATAGATTATACAAAATATTTTGTACCTAAAATAGATTGTAAGATTATTATTTAATGGAATGAAAGCAGAGGGATAAGGATCGAGCTTATTTAGGATTCAACCTATTTTTCTCAAAACTTTGACACTATTGTTGCTGCCTCCTCATTCCTACCTTCAAGTACTGCCGCCACGCCATTCCATCTTTCTGCTGCGCCCGTAGCCTCCAACTAGTCCCTCTACCTACTATAGAACCACTGTCCAACACCGCCGTCCTCACCTTAGGGTATTGCTTGTTGTTTTTTGTGGTTTATTCCTGTTCCAAAACCCTTTTGTTGTAGTTTCCCTGTATGTTTACAATAATATTTTTAATTCACTGCGATTTTGGTTACTTTTGTATCACGGTGCTTGTGGGAGAAGCGGGGAGGCCGAGGGGTGGTTGCATGTAGGGAATAATTAAATTGAGTCTATTTAAGAGAAAGCAAAAGTGGAAGAATAATTGGATTGAAATGAGGAGGTTGATGACAGTGGAGAAAATTAAAAAAAAATTAAGTGAAGTTAAAATTTCAAATTTAATGTTTATTAAATTATTAGTATGAGATCATATTAAGTTATTATAGAAATAAAGATGGAAGAAGAATTGATTGTAAGATCAGTAACGTGGAATTGTGGATTTCAAGCATGAGGAAGAAGGAAGAAATGTGAAGGTTAGGGTTATAAATTTTATCTTAGAGACAATTAATTTAATCTAAAACTTCATTAACTATTAATGCTAGATTTATTTGAAATCAATATTAGGAATTTACACATGGTAGGCAATGCCGAGGAATTGTTGGCTCTGTTAGAGGAAAGTAAGGTAAGTCATACTTCTATATGTTATATTTAGAAAATAATTAGATATTTAAATTAATATGTATGTGAAAATTATTTTAGACTTGATTGAATTATAATTATAGATTGATAGGTGATCAATGCAGTGATCAAGTGGAGGAATAAACTGATAAAGTGGTCTTCTAAAGATTAATGTGAGTAATTACTATTTTATTTGCATTAAATTTATTTTTCTATTTTAGAAATTTTTTATTTGTTCGTGAACATTAAAAATACTTTTATAATTAAAGAAAGATGTCAATTCTTTATCCTTTTTTATTATATTAAATGAAAAATAAATGGATTTAATGATTAAAAGGAATTAAGTATTTATAATTGAAAAATATATTCTTAAGTCTATCAAGAGTAATTTTATTATGGTACTAGTTGGAGATGCTATTATACCTGTGCACAATAAAGAAAAAGAAAAAGAAAAAGAAAATATTTATACATTTATTAGTACAAATTTTTCATGGTGCTCCTAAGATGATTTCTTAAAGAAAAAGAAAATAGAAGAGTATAATTGATTAAGAGGATGAAAATTTAGTTGATTAAGGTGATTTTGTAAATATTTTTATAAAAAAAATGTAAAGCTTATTTTATAGATTGATCTACATATTTTTTTGAACATTCATGTTAAGCATTTATATAATAATTTAGTGCATAATAAAATAATCATTATTCACTTTTTTGTTGTAAACTTCACTTGTTATTTAACTGCACTTTCAAGAAAAATAATTGCTAAATTGATATGACTGGTAAAAGGGAATTTGTTTACAAGAGGAGAGGAAATGTGGTAAATTGTTGAATTTTATTTTTATTCAGTTTTATTTTTTGTAAGCTTCAAGCTCGATGATCTTATATATTTTCTAAGATGATATTTATTTATGTTATGTGAATATTATTGTGATTCGATTGATAAGAGTGAATTTGTTTACAAAATTAGAGAAACCGTTGGAAATAGATAATAAATTGTTAGATTTTATGTTCATTACCTTTTATTTGTATTAAAATCTTCATTACCTTTTATTTGTATTACTGTCTAAACTAGATGATCTTATGTATTTTATTGTATGTTTATTCAGATTTTGTGGAGTAGTAACTCTTTTATAGTTGAATATTATTGTGGGCTATTTTTTACTATTAGTAATGTCTACTTTTACCATTCGACTGCCGTTCCCACTTTGATTAATTTTAAGCTCCAGGCTGGGTCTTGACATTTAGTTTAGTCCCATATTAAATAATTGAAAAAAATTTTAGTATAGTAATACAAAGTGGTCGGCCATCATCTATAAGCTTAAAGCTTTTGGATTGAAAGTAAGTTTTGTCATTGTTGCATCTTTGCTCCTAATCAGTTATCTGATTCATCTTTGATAATAAATGAATCAGATAAAATGTACTCTTGGTTCTTAATCAATTTATTTATTTCTTTTTATATTAAATGATTCTAATGTATATGGCTTTCATGCAGCGAGCCAAAACAATATATTTGGGCAGATTGGAGGATGTTCAGGAATTGAAGAATCCAATGGGCCAGTACGGGGGCTGTATGATTCTGATTATGAGAACAAGGATGAACTGAATAAAATCTCAAAGGTTAATGGCGATGGATTCCGAAAAACTAGAGAAGAAATTGAAGAGGTGGCAGTGGGTCTACTTGCAGCAAGGTTAGATTTCCTTGGCTACTTTCATTGCTGGGTTGAACTGGATCGAGCTTTTAAAAATGTTTTATGGGGCATTTACATACGCAGCACACAATTCCTCTGTATTTACATATCTCACACCTAAACTTCCATATTTACACAGCACTCAAATTCTTAATATCACATAAAAAATATCACTATTATCACCTTTTTAAAGCGAAATACACCTTGTCATGTATTGGTTCAAAGTACAAAAGTGTTGTGTGTGTAAATATGGAAGTTTAGGTGTGAGATACGTAAATACGTAAGAATTGAGTGCTAGGTATGTAATTTTTCCTTTTTTTAATATACAACTGCTGTCATGCTCTCCACAGACTATGAAAATTGCAAATTTAAAAATCACTGGAAGTAATGTAAATGCTTCCAAATTGCATGCATGTCTTTCCCTATGGATTTTGAGAAATAATTTGAAACTATGACTTGGAAAATGTTTATATTTCTTTGAAATGTTTAACATCTTTGCAGAGCGATGACTGCAATTGAGCTGCGAAAGAAACTACGAGGAAAGAAGTATCCTTCTGACATTATAGAATTCGTTGTATCTGATTTCAAGTCTAGGTATGTTCCTGCATTAAGAATTTTATTTTGGTCAACGTTATGTTGACTTTGGTGGTGGAGTTGAATTAGCACCATAATGAACTTTTAATGAAGCACCCAACCTTTAATCTTTTGGGTTTAGTGTTGAGTTATGTTCTTACTACACTGTTAATGAAGCAAGCATTCTCTTTTCTTTCATTTTTTAAGAATAATAGTGTCTTTATTTCCATTAAATCAGATAAATAAAGTTGATGATATATATATCTATATATATATATAGAAAGGAATGGCCATAGGCTATTATACGAGTCTCCAGTCACTCCTAATGTGCCCAACAATTCGAGTACTACTCTTCTTAAGGCTTTACCAAGAATGCCAACCAACTGGCTGAGGTACACACCATGAATATATAATAGCAGCTTGACTTTGCCATTTTGCCATGTCTGACAAAAAAAAAACTTGCATTTCTGCATACAATATCTGAAAAGTTAAATATTCCGCATGTTTGTATTTAGAAAATAGTTAATTTACTATAAGTCATCATTGTATGATATATGCTCAACACTTCTCATTTTTACAATTTATCTTTTTCAAAATTTTAACTCCTATATCATATTGAAATAAGATCTTAAATTTTTTTTTCGCTCAAGTTACTAATTTTATATATAACTGCGCCATGAATTTAAAATCTAATTAATCATGATAGGGGGTTACTAAATGATAGCATATATGCGGAATCATTCACCCGTTCGCGATGGCTTTCATCGACGTGGGGTCCAAGAAGGATAAAACAAGTGAGTGCTATCTTACTATTTAAATTAGTAATTTCCTTCTTTTTCTCATTATTTTGATTCATGTACAAATTGCGATTGTTTGAATTCATCATTTAAGTTAAGCCATCATTATCTTACAATTTGATACATTGCATGCCTTGATGCTTAGAGACAATTTTGATAATTTTTTAAAATATAAAACACGGATACAAGAAATGCAACATTTAATGCATAGACATGGGCGGCTCATATAGAATAAAATATTAAAATAGTCGTATGAATGTTTACAAGGGGCTCTTTTAATCTCAAAATTTATATCTCAGAAAAGTGTTGGGTTTGTCCACTATTTCAATTCGTATTAAAAAAAAATACAGGGACTATATTGACACTTTTATAGACTATGGGGCATTGTAAAGAATCAATATTGCTATTTTGATAGTTTTTTGGATGCCCACATACATAGCACGCGTAACATTGCTTTTTACATAATCTAGCACTCGGGTGATATTTTTGAACTACCGAACTAATGTATTTATGCGTGCCACGATTAAACCATTGAATTTGATAAAGATGAAAAAGAATTTTGATATTTAAGTGGGAATTTGAAAAATGGATGAAAGAGGATGGTAGATTTGTAAATAGCAATGCTTCGGGTGCTATATATGTAATCACCCCTTCTATTTAATAACAAAAAAAGAACAAACATATTATAATACTTAAACATTTAATGCTTCCCAGGAGCATAAAAGATCTCTGCAGAAGTGATTTATTAAAGTTTTCAAATGTTAACTTATATGAATAATTGGAAGATTTACATCCATACCACTCAATTCTCTTATACTTACAAATCTAACACCTAAACTTCAATTCTTCATACATACCACCTTACCTATGCACTAAAAGGTGTATTTCACCTTGGAAAGGTTAAAAATAGTGGTATTTTTTATTTGATATGAAGGATTTGGGTTGTATAAATGTAAAAATCAAAGTTTAGGTGTTAAATATGTAAATAAATAGGAATTGAGTGGTATGTATGTAAATGCCCCATCAGTTGAAAGTCTCTAAGTTTTCAAATGGATAATGCAAATTTGAAATCTTTTGGATTGATGATTAAGAGTCAAAATAAATAAATAAATAAATAAATAACTAGACATAGAATGCTGAGGTAATATATAACTTCACTGTTTACATCATGATTTATTTTTTTTGTAATATTTTTTTCTGGGCATTTACATATATGCCACCTATTTCCAATGCATTTACACATCAACAGCTAAATTTTGCTTTTCTACATTTATACCACCCAAATCTGGAAAATACCTCCGTTTTAATTTTTGAAAAGTGAAATATACCTTTTCATGTACCGCTAAGTTGGTACATATGTAAAAATTAAATTTAGATGTTAGATATGTAAATACATAAGATTTGAGGCCTAAACTTTCATATTTACATACATATCACTTTGGTGCTTTACTCCTATGCATGAAAAGGTGTATTTAACTTTTGAAAAGTGACAAGTGCTATTTTTGATGTGATATTAAAGATTTGAGTGCAAAGTGTGTAAATATAAAAGTTTAGGTGTGAGAAATGTAAATACATAAGAATTGTGTGCTGTTTATGTAAGTATCCTATTGCTACCATAAACTCCATCTGTGTGATTTTCAACAATAGGCTTTACTTCAGAAAGGTGTGGGCCAAACTGAAACAGAGAGAGCAATAAAGCAGGTGTTTGATGAGGAAGATTCTGAATGCAATGACCAGAACATGCAGCATAGTATGAGCAAGCTTTCAATGGACCATCTTCTTCTTCAGGCCTCAAAACAATGGCTGAGAAATCAGAACACCGCCGTCGACAATCGGAGGGCTAGGATTGTAAGGTGGCTCCAATATCGCGGTTTCGATTGGGAAGTCACGAACTACATACTCAAGAAACTCGAATCTCAATATCCGGCATGAGATCGTGAGCTGTTGCACCGAGCGAAGATTGTTTCGTCTCGCATCTCTGGCTTTCATCGGTCAATCTTTCAAATCGCCGTCATAGTTTTGTTTCGCTATAATTTTCTCGTTGCTTTTTTGAAATTTGCAGCGGGAAATAGTTTTCCACAATCAAAGTTTTCGTGCAATGTTGCAGTTATCTATAACAGACCAAGCATCATTTGAGGTTCTTTCCTTGTCATATATAAAAGTTAGGAGTATTTACATGTAGACCCGACAATTCTCATATATTGATATATCTAACATCTAAATTTTCATATTCATATTTATAAAATTTATGAATCCTGTATCAGCTTTCAAAAATTATACTTTTCTTGCAATAGTTTGGCAATTTATTTTACAGAATGCTGCGGTCGTCCCAAATGGGTCAACTGCCATTTGCATTTTTACCCTTATTCTCAGAAATTTACAAATGTAGTAGTTACATTTCTTAAAGGAAGCTTTACATGCATACATTACTTTCAAATTTTTACATACATACCGTCTTACCAATGCATAAAAATGTGTATTTTACTTTTTAAAGGTTAAAATGATTGTATTTTTGTGATATAAAGGATTTGGATGGTATAAATGTAAAAAACAACATTTAGGTGTCTGTGTATGTAAATGACTCCTTTGAATGTGTAAAAGCTATGACATATTACGTCATGATTGATTTGTTTATCATATTAAAATGCTTGCAACGCAGTGACACATGATATGATGCTACCTTGTTAGGAAGGTGTATGAAGGAAAATTGTGAGCACGAATTTTGAGACCATCGAATGTTCTAGGGGAAAAGATGAACTTAAATAATATGATGGGAAATTATAAAGATGCATGAAGCCAATTGGTTTGGGATCGCCAGTTGATCGGAGATAGGTTGATTGGTTGAACCGCGACCCTGCTACTAATGTTCCACTCAAGGCCAAATATACTCGTATTGATCGCCTCAGGGTCGTCTGGTTTGCACTTTAGGAGACACTCGGTTTCTTTGAGCCAAGGCCGATCGGAATCCATATGAAACATTTGACTTAAAAATTCAATCAAGTCAACTGGTTTAAGGGGGCTGATCGGGAGACTTGGACTCACAGAGGGGTATCAAAATCGTTTACTGAAATAAAAACGTGTTAATGTCAGTTAGGAATATGAAATGTGTAATTATCAATTCTAGATATGAAAAGAGATCAGAATGAGTTATAATTACAAAAATGTGTCGGAGGGTAAAATTGATATCAACGCCCCCAATTGAAGTGAAGGTAAAACTGTAGTTTTATCAAGAGTTCTGTTCATCTTGCACAATATTCTCGCTGTTTCTGTCTTTTCTCCCTTACATGCTATTACTCGAGGTGTGTTCTAAAAGATAAATCATGATTCAACATAACGTTATATCAATTTCGTGTCCACTTTCATTGCGTTATTACATGCCATGATATGAAAATAATTATTATGTTGCACGTCATATATAAAAGTTATTGTTTACGGAGCAATACCTATTATGAATGTTTACTGTGATTAATGAACCATTTTCGAGCCGGGCTAGCTCAAGATCGGCTCATTGTTGAGTTTAGATTGAAATTGGCTTGTGGTTATATTCAATTTTGAGCTAGCTTGGATCGAAATTAAGCTGAGCTTGATCCGACACGAATTTGAAATGAATTGCCTCAAATTTGAGATATTTGGATTTATTTCAGCTTGAAATCGGCTCGCATATCGTTATGTTTGATTTTATTTAACATTATATATAAATTTTATAAATAAAAAATAATTCGATCGAATACATGTATGACTCAAAATTGACTCTAAAAAAAAAAAAATTGATCTAAAATTTTGACTCATTGCTTGATTCGTTTATTTCAATATGAACTGAGGCTCAAATTAATTTTCGAGTGCCCTGTTTATATTGCATGCTACTCTTAATTAAAAGTCACAATGATTAATATTCATATTTATTTATTTTTTATTGCTGTGTTTATTGTCTTTTTTAAAGGAAAAAAGGTAATACGCTCTTTAAATTATATATTTATACATAACTTCCTCTTATTAGTTGAACATTTTTTTGAGAAAAACCCTTAATAAGTAGATAATTTTGAAAGTGAGCATGCAACATAAGGTCCGTTTGGCGCAACTTATTGGATGCCGTGCATTTTGAAAACACAAACAGAGGTGTTTGGTTTTCAGCGTCTTCGTTGCGTTTCGCGATAAGTTGTAAAATTTTTTTATTAAACGTTCGGAGAATATTTCTTTACCGGGTTTCCCTCATCCCGTGCCCTCAACCCGTGCCTCTTTTGATTGCTTGTGTGTCTCCTCTGCCCTAGATACAACTTTCGATCACTCTCACGCTTCTCTCCCTCTCACAAGTCTCCCTCGATCGTTGCCTTTCTCATCCACCTCCTCCGTTCGATCCCTGGTTGTGGTGCTCTGTAAGTAAAATTCTTCTGGTGATTTTTGATGGAATGTCTTTTTCTGCGATTTTTGGCTTTCTCTTTTGCATTTTGATGTGAGAAGTTTGTGATATTTGTGTGTGTGATGGATGTCTTGGATGAAAGAGTGTGTTTGATTTGTGGGCAACAATGTTTCGGTGGCTATGGTTGTGGCGGCTTGGGTAGTGGTTGTGTTCCCTGGAGGACTACGTAGCTCAAGACATATGTTGTCTGAATTTTAAAACTAATATTATCATATTTTTAATTTTAATTTTAATAGTTTTTTTCTTTTTTTTAGCAATCTTTTTACTCAATGTTAAGTGAGGTGTGTATCATATTTTTTGTATTATTTTGATGTTTTTTTTCGTTTCTTCGGTATCAAATATATTGTTATGACCTATGACAGTTCTATTGCAAGCATCAATAAATCATTATTGCAAATAACAGAATGATCATTTATCCAGAAACAACTGCAAAACAGTTGTTTTCCAACAACATAAACCGAACAACCAACCAGCTTATTCGAATCAGTTGCTGATCAGTTTGGATCGGCTACTTATCAGCACTTTATTAATAAGTTGTAATTGCCACAACCAGACCCAGAGTTAACCATCCCTTCAATTTCTTTCGGCTTTAGAATAAAATTGGGCACATTACTTACCACCAAAATCTTATGTATTTATATTTGTACAACACCTAATTTCTTTTAGAAAAAAATTACATAAAAACCACTTGAAACATTGATATTTACAAATTAATCAATTTGGTGATTTTTTTTTAACTACCGACATATATATTTACGTGCGCCACAATCAAATTATTAAGAATTTGATAAAAATGAAAAAAATATGGGTAGGGGTTTTACCATGAATTTTAATATTCAAGTGAAAATTTGAAAAATGAATCATAGCGGGAGGTTAATATTTAAATAATAAGTTTCGGGTGGTTTATATGTAATTGTCCCTTTTTCTTAATATTTATATGCATTTTCATGTATGAGCACGATGACAGATATGTAATATTGAAGTTTAAACGTAATTATGTAAGAATTGGGTGGTTTGTATGTTAATCTTCCATAAAATTGTTTTATGTACACAGCTATTTATCTTTCAAAATAGATTCAAATTTCTAATAAACTAATTTTATAAAGATGAGCCCGCACAAACATTTATTGTGCCTTTGAGGCAGCTTTTAAGCTGCAACGCAAGCGGTAGCGGTATGAGAAAATCTTATATAACGTAGGCTGCTGGTTAGCCCCATTGCTCGTGTTTTGATTGCGTGCCCTTGATTTTCTTTTTTGTTGTGTTTGGTGCATCCGTGCCCTAACTCCTTTCTCCTCTTCTAAATCCGGTCAACAGTCTCCTATGACACTCTCATCTCCTTTCTCCCTTCTCACCGGTTTCGAGGCCATCTTCACTTTCATCATCTGGTATTTCTTATCTCTTTATTTACCCTTGTCTTACTTCTTTTCTGCGAGATATGTGGTTTTTTGATTTCCCTGCATTAGCTTGGTTTTTATGAATCATTTTATGTGCTTATGACTGTGATTGCTGTTTGTGGCTTAGTGTCTTGCGGTTTATGACTTAGCTCTGTGATTGTCTCTTGTCGCCTGTTTTTTTTGCGGTTCTTATAAAGAAATTGATGAAAACATTTGAGAGAGAAGTTCATAAAGTCTTTTGTCGTTTGCGGCTTGTTTTTTTTTATTTATGTCGTTCTCTCTGATGGACTCTTATGGCTTGATTTTTTTCAGATTATATGGAGAAATTGATGAAAGCTTATGAGAGAAATTCATGATTTTTTTTTTTGGCTTTGTTTTTTTGGGTTTATTGCTTAGCCAAGTGATTAGCTTTTGTCAGTTGGTTTTATGAATTATATGGAGAAAATGATAAAAACATTTGAGATAAAAATTTATGATAGTTTTTTACTTTTTTTGGCTTTTTTTTTTTCGATTGATGGATTAGCTCTTTGATTGTCTTTTGTGAGTTTGTTTTGCGGATTTTATGAAAAATTGATAAAAACATTTGAGGGAGAAATTCATGAAAAAATTTCACTTTTGTGTGGCTTGACTTTTTCGTTTTAGGCTTAGCTCTGACATTGCCATTTGATGGTTGGTTTTATAGATTTTTATAGATAATGTGATAAAAGCATTTGAGAGTAAATTTCATGAATAAATTTAATTGTCCTTTTTTAAATTTTAGTATTCATGCTGCCCACTGTTTAACGAGATATCTATTTTTGTTTTATAATGTTCTGCACTTAATATTTGTTTTTAAATATAAAATATACTAATATGAATATTTTTGTTGCAAACAACATTACTATAAATATGCATAATAATAATTTGTTTAAAAATAACTGTAACACAATTATTTTCAAAAACAAAAGATGAATTTATCCATAACAATTTTTCCTCAAGAAATTATTATTAAACTGCATCTATCTCAAAAACCCTTAGTTTTAACTTTTAAGAATATATTTTAATTAATTAATTAATTAGTTGATTTATTTTCCACATAACTTCTTAGATAATTTCTAAAATAAAAGAAGTCAAGGGGACCTGTACACACGAGCATTGCCTCATTGTTTCTGCACCAAAACCCTCTTAAATCTTCTCCTCCTTCTCCTCCCCCGAAAACCCTAGCTCCCAATGGACGACAACTTGTACGACGAGTTTGGCAACTACATCGGCCCCGAGATCGAATCTGATCGAGACTCCGACGGCGATGAAGACTCTAACGATGCCGCCGACAAGTCTCCCGGCGGCGAATCTTTTCATTCCGACGATGACGGTGGCTCACCCATCTCTGCTGCCAATGGTTGGATTACCTCCACCGCAGGCGGAACCGATGATATGGATACCGATCCTTCCACTTCGCAAATCGTCCTCGCGGAGGACAAGAAGTACTACCCCACAGCCGAGGAGGTCTATGGAGACGGTGTCGAAACCCTCGTGATGGATGAGGACGAGCAGCCCCTTGAGCAGCCTATAATCAAGCCTGTTCGTACCATCAAGTTTGAGGTCAGCGCCAAGGAGTCTTCCACTTATGTATCGACCGAGTTTCTTCTCGGTCTTGCCTCCAACCCCGCTCTTGTCCGTAATGTTGCGCTTGTTGGTCATCTCCAACACGGGAAGACCGTGTTTATGGACATGCTTGTCGAACAAACACATGGGATTTCGACATTTGATACGGAGAGGGAACGGCACATGAGGTACACTGATACTAGGATCGATGAGCAGGAGAGGCAGATATCCATCAAGGCTGTGCCCATGTCCCTTGTGCTAGAAGATAGCAATGCTAAGTCCTATCTTTGCAATATAATGGATACTCCGGGGCACGTTAACTTCTCTGATGAGATGACAGCGGCACTACGGCTTGCAGATGGCGCGGTACTAATCGTGGATGCTGCTGAAGGGGTTATGGTAAGTTCATAATGACTGTGTTCTTGGCTTTAGGGCTTCCGATTGTATGGAGTAGGCTATATTATGCTATTTACTATTTTTCCGGACTGATTATCCAACCTTTTTCTCCAACTGGAGGGAGATTACAAAAGGTTTATCTAGTTCGATTTTAGTAAGTTCAATGAACTTTCTAGACATGGGATTGTTATAAGAGATTTTCATGCAGCATGAACATGAAAGTTTGATAGCTGTAGTTTTTCTGTTAATGATTTACTTTGCAGCATTCCCGTTGCTTGATGAATTATGTTTTTGTTCATGCTGAAAGCCTTTTGTGAGAGCCATTGTTTTTGATAACTGTTAGCAAAGCTTGTTTTTGGTTTTCCAACTGCAGGCTACATTCTTGTCATTGTTCTCACCTCCTAGAATGTTATTACCTCTACCCTTTGCTTTGGTGTTCTCACTAATTGCTTTCAAGTTGACTGTTGTTATCGTTCCGCCCTGCTGAGATATCTGNTGCAGGCTACATTCTTGCCATTGTTCTCACCTCCTAGAATGTTATTACCTCTACCCTTTGTTTTGGTGTTCTTACTAATTGCTTTCAAGTTGACTGCTGTTATCGTTCCGGCCTGCTGAGATCTCTACCTTTAGGTACTGTGTACTCTCACTCTTTTTTAGCTGCTGCCAGCTTCAGGTTTACGATTGTTGTTGCTTACAGGCTTGTCATTGCAATCGCCTGTAGGTTACCCATAGTTGCCACTTTTGGGTTTGTTACTATAGCCACCTTGAGGCACATAATTGTTTCCTCTTTTAGGCCTGCCACAGCTATAAAACTCAGATTAAATGCATTTTTCACCTCTAAGAATGTTGTTGATGTCGTATCTGGTCTCGAATCTTGATGCATTCACTGCCTTTAGGTTTATTGTCACTGTTAAAGTTATAACTAGCTACATCTTATTGCTTCAATGTTTTTGTGTGTGATGCTATGACTAGTTGCCCGGCAGACCTGCCTTCCATATTTGAAATCAACACTCACTGTTGGTCCACTACTGACGGTCACCTACCATTGTGTGCTTTGATAATGCTTGGAGTACCTGCTGTCTATAGTTGTTTGCCACGTTAGATGCAAATGTCTGCCAGTTGCCATCATCCATTGATTATCACATCTAAAAATGCGGTTTTTATCTACAATATTTAGAAGAGTAGTTGTTTGTAGCTTCCTTCCTAATCTGACATCAGTTTGCAACGATAACACCTACTTACCCCAAGTCATTAGATGTTTCCCTTCACTCCTAAAGTGCTGAAAATTGCTGTTCATATATGTTTGCCACAATTGGTTTTGATGACCTCGTTAGTTCACCAAAGTATTTGAAGAAATTTTTGCTTGAATCCATGGCTCCATGCCACCTAAAGATGTTACTAAATCAAGATCTTTTTCAAACTGATATCTTACATATGAGGTCATCATTATTGGAGGCCCGGAATTATCCATCTTTATATTAAATGCCACAAGTATGATTTTGCATTGATAAAAGTTTGATTTCTTTGATTTGATTCAAAATTGGGCTTCAAACCACTTATGGAACTACATGAATTTAATGTCAGTTTAAGTAGGTTTTCTATGGAGAAGTTAAGATAATGAAATTGGTATGAATAATAGTTTGATTGCTTTAGATTTAAACTTTAACATTTACAGGCATTATGTTTATAGAAAAATGGGAGCCACATGTTCACAATCCAACTACATGTCAAATTTAGTAATCCTTCGAAAAAACTTGTTAAATTTTCATCGATTCCATTTAAAAATTGGAGCCGCATGATCTTTCCAAGGTTAATTTAGGGGCTGTTTTAGATCAATTTTTTGTTTTTGTTTTTATTTAAAAAATATATATATTTTTAGTTTGCGTATTTTAGTTCTTTGATTATAATTTCTTAGAGAAAATTGATATGATTAATATTTTTTAGTTGTTTTCTTAGATTATTTTTTTCTTTTAATGAAAACCACCCTGTCCATCACCTGCCATTGCCTATCATTGGTCTCTTTCATCACTTGTTGCCAAAACCATTTTATGCAAGGTTCAATGAAAACAAAAATAACACTTCTTGAAGATGCCAAATATGTTTTTTAATCTCATATTAAAATATAAACAATACATAAACAAAAAAAAAGAAAAAGAAAGTGATCTGAAAGGTCCTCTAAGCAAGTTTTCTTAGAACCTCCTGAGTCATGGCTTGCTATTAATCGATTGATCCTTTAAATGATGTCTCATTTTCTTCTCTGTCTTGGATTTAAATTCCTTTTCTTTTTCCTCTTTATAGTAAATGAATTATGACTATGCTAGGATGGTTAATTTTATTTTATTTGATATAAATGAACAATTGGGATGGATTCATGTGCATTTCTTCATGAAGAGTGCTCTTGATTCGTTTTAACAATCCTCCAATTTGGTCGTCTTCTTCATTTTTCTTTAAAAGATGAATAATAGATCAACTGGCTTTATACATTTTTTTCTCTTTTATAAGCATTTTTTTTTTCTATCTCCTAAAGAAGGTAGCACCCTTATCATATAAATTTAAACTACCTTGTTTTGTATGACATACAACTAGTGATGCAACTTGTTAAAATACATATCAATAAATTTTTTTGGAGAAAGAAATATATGAATATATTGCTAGTAACCCGGTGAACATTATGGTCAATGTAGGATCTGCCTGTCACTCTTTTAATTTCTTCTTTTGAAGTAGTTGTAAGGGCCTTTGTTTGTTCCCTTCATGGCTTTTTTTTCTGAATATAAATTCCAACAATGCTTGATCTGATGGTCTGATTTTTGCAATAACGACGTGTTGGTTTAGTGTCTTGCTTCTTTGTAGTCTAACCTTCAATCTACTCCTCACATTTGTATACTGGAATTTTTGTGCATTGGAACGAGATTTATTTTGTTCTTTAAGTTCTATAGTTTTTGCATTAACTTCATGTACATGAACAATGAGAAAAGCTTTAATTCTATGTGAAGGCTTTCATAAAGCTTCAATATTTTATGAATACAACCTTTTCATTCAATGAAATTTCTAAAGAAATTCTTTGCCTTGTAAATTCAATTGTATATCTTTGTCCATTATGCTTATTATTGCTTTAGTTTTTGCCATTGAATCTTTTTTTTTTTTTGTCGTTGTGTTCAATGGTATTGAATTAAGCTTTTAACAATCTTTATCTTAAAGCTGGCATCTCAATGTTTTTAAACAATGAATTCAATCACCCTAAAACATGCTAGGAAATCGGTAAACTGTGCAGCTTTCTTCTTATTTTGATAATCTTAATCCATGAAACATATCTCTAAAAGTTCAAAACAAATATCTATTATTGCAAGGTTCGAACAGACAAAGCAAGTAAAATCCAACTTTGCATCTATTTTAAGGGGCTGATTCAACTTTGGTTCTAACTTGAAGCTATGATCTCCTTTTTTCTCTCATTTATATTGTTGCTTGATTTTTTTTTTTAAGTTGTCTTCTAGTGGATGCCTCTCCATTTGTCCAAATAGTTGATGGAAGAACAGAAAATGGTGGTGTTGGTAGGATTGATGATGCTACTGCTATCAAGTTAGCAGCAAGAGCTTCATCGTCATTGTAGCCATCCATTTTTTCAAATCAAAGCGGCCTTCAATTGTTTGTAATTTCTCCTTATAATATTATAGCTTAGGCTCCATAGAATTACCAAGAATGTCTTTTCTAGTTCTTAATTTGATATGAAAGTCTTTCCTATGGTTAAGGACTAGTGCTCTGATACCAAATAGAAAATTGGTTTAGAATTATTGTCGAGGGCTTATTAGACATGATAAGGTATAGAGTTAAGTCAAAAATATTTTCTATTGAGGAATTGAGGGATTAGTTTAGTTTCTATCAAATTGAGATAATCGGGAGAGGAAGGGAAGGAGTAGCTTTGGAAGGCATCACCTAAGTGTTACACGGTGTCTTGAGATCCAGGCCAATAGAAACAAAGATAGAATAGGATCAATGGTAGCCTTAGCTGAAACCTAGGAGAGAAAAATAGAGGTGGAAAAATTAATTTGATTGATTCAAACTTAAATGTTTGCATCCTTATGGTTTCTTATATGTAGAAAAATGTGAGATAACNAAGGTTGATTTAGTGCTAAGAAAGAGCGCTAAAGCCGCACGGGTGACTTGAGGAAAGTTAGTCCGTGACACTTAGCTGAAACCTAGGAGAGAAAAATAGAGGTGGAAAAATTAATTTGATTGATTCAAACTTAAATGTTTGCATCCTTATGGTTTCTTATATGTAGAAAAATGTGAGATAACCCAATTTTATTCACATTCAAACTTAATGCATAAATAGATTTCTTACATCCATTAAATTTATGGCTAGAAATTCCTTAAAAATTGCTAAATTTTTCTATGTTTTCCCTTAAAAGTGGTCAGCTGTAGGATAAGGAGAAATTAGTGGAATAAATAATGGTAATATCTTGATGTTTTCTACTTGCATTTCTTTTTATTCTCTTCTTGGCCGCCCATTTTGAAAATTTAAATTTCATTCTACAATTATGTCTCTGCTCAATTCATATTTGCAAATTTATCAAACCTTAAATCAAGATGTAGAGCTTTACATCCAAGCCAAGCCTAGTGGTTTTTCCCTTGACGGCTTCTATGTAAAATATCTCTCTCTAACTACCGTTGTATCTAGTTTTTTAAAGTTAACCTGCAATTTGAATTCTTGTATTCTCTTACTTTATAAT
>JXCR01113655.1:0-42697 GCA_002079205.1 Phalaenopsis hybrid cultivar | reverse complement strand
ATTTCGAGTCGATTATAAGTTTATAATAAGATTATAAAATTTGTATTAGTTGTGCATAAACATGAAAGTTACGCTGCATAGTAAGTATATAAAAATTATGTGTTCTACATATAAATACCCATAAAATATTTTATATTTTTTTTATCATCAATCATAGCTTAAAATTAACATCATTTTTAGCCACCTATCAAACGATAGCTTTCATTCATTAAAGATTAATATCAACTTTATTTTAAATAGTCCTAAATTGACCCCAGTCCAGCCTAATATTTAGTCTAAATTTTATTAGTCTTAAAGTGACCCATATTTAAATAAGATATTTAATGTATTATTTAAGTCAATATGCATACAATCAACAAAATAATCTATTCTCCATCAAAATAACTGAATTAAAATAAAATTATTTCAGATAACATAAATATAATTATCAATGATATAAAATATTCACATATGTAGAAGATATTATTTCTCTTCTCGAGTTACTAAAGTGACAATGACAGAAGCGTCAATTTATTCATGGCTCTTTTTGGACATGCATGTAGCTTAAGAAATCTTGTAAAAGACCATTGGATTTATTTTAAATTTTGCTGGATTCATTTTTTTTTTTAATTCCAACTAGATATTTTTCGGATGGCATTATAAATAATTATAGTAGAGACCAGGGAATCTCTTTATTGATGTAATGACCTCTGATCTATATGTCTCAAAATACAGTTATATGAAAGGAAAGAATGGTTACTATAACTGTCAAAATGATTGAATTGACGTGTAGAGTAAATATTACATTACAATGTGAATGAAAATCTGTTGTTGGTTGATCACCTGACTTTCGAGTCGGGTGACTCTGTTGACCTCCTGATGTTCGGGTCGGCCAATTCTGTCGACAGGTAATTTGATGGAAGTGCACCTTCACTTGATTGCGTTCCTTCGTTTGGTGAATTTGTTGGTTAGAAGCCAATGTCAGTCGAATCTGCTGTAAAATCGATCGACTACTTGCGAGTGAAATTTCTATTATTTGATTTGGAACTTTGTCTGCATGCCTTCTTTTCTTGGCCGTCCGGTCCCTTTTGAGATTCATGCTGGCATTTTTGTAGTACACATATTAGTTCTCCAATTTTTCTGTTCCTTGATGACGACGGCTACGATAAGAACAATAAAATTTTTAAGCAATAAAGACAAGGTAATCGAGAAAATTAATTTAATAATCAATTCTCCTGTGGTTTGCATGTCAAGCAGACCCTATAAACAAGAGCATGATGCTTGCGTTTGAGTTCATCGTATTCAAGTTTTTTTTTGCAATCTTCTATTCGACTTCATGGTCGATGGTTCGAACAAAAGGATACAGAAGTCGCCTTCTAGTCTTAGAAGTGTTTGATTTCTTTCACCCACCATGGTGGAGAAGAAAAAGAAAAATATTATAAGGAAAAAAAAGCGAACGGCACTCGAAGCTAAGTCGGTTGACCAGGTTACCGCTTTGGACACTCCTAGCACTCTGCAGTCGAAGAAGTCATTGAAGGCGGACCCCTGTTCGACTTCTAGCCCGAGTGTCGGTGTGCTTCTGGCAGAAGTCAGTTAGCTAATCCTATTGAGGGCGGTCAAGGGACGTCAAATTGTCCTTCAGTCCTCCCCGTTCCTTTTGCAGAATAAGGATGGAGGTCCTTCGGCTAAAAGAGTGAAAGTTTTTTCCATGACCCTTTTTAAAATAAATATATATTTTGGGTATCTAAAAAAAGTTTCCCTCGACGGTTTTTTAATAATCTTTTGACATCATTTTTAATATAGAAGAGTTAACTCTGCTGGAGGATCGCACTAATAGCGGGTCGTCTAAGAACATTCTTGATCTTGACCCAACAGTTTCATTTGTACATCTAGGATCAATCACAGCACCTCTAACATCGATTTTGTACCTCTAGGAACAATCGTCGCACCTTATCAGACGACAGATCCCATTTTATCAACATCNTTATACAGAGCCTTGATCGGTCAATAATAGGAAAGGACAAAAAGGTCTTGTGTTAATTACTCATAAGATACTCACTGTCGTGTCATTAACTGCCAGGCGTCATAATAAGTTAGTTTAAGGAATCTCAATAGCCATGTAGTTGCATCAATTGCCACCAAATGGGCACGATGGCCGCAAGTGGAAGAAAATGTTACGCGTAGACGACGAAGTCGATCTCATCATACTGTTAAACATATAATATACGTACAATTCATGTTGTCGTCGGAGTATGACATAATATTTTCGCCTTTGATCGATATCAGGAGATATTGAATGTGATTTGATTACACATATTAGCATGTAAAATGATATTGTGACAAGCTAATTAAGCCTAACAAAGCCAACTTTAATCCTAAATTAGGATATTGCAAAATAAATCTCTGGCACAAAAATAAGCAAATTAATGTTAATAGTATGATTTCGTATTTTAAGATGCAATTTCGAGTCGATTATAAGTTTATAATAAGATTATAAAATTTGTATTAGTTGTGCATAAACATGAAAGTTACGCTGCATAGTAAGTATATAAAAATTATGTGTTCTACATATAAATACCCATAAAATATTTTATATNGATATTGGAAAATAAATCTCTGGCACAAAAATAAGCAAATTAATGTTAATAGTATGATTTCGTATTTTAAGACGCAATTTCGAGCCGATTATAAGTTTATGATAAGATTATAAAATTTGTATTAGTTGTGCGTAAACATGAAAGTTACGCTGCATAGTAAGTATATAAAAATTGTGTTCTATATATAAATACCCATAAAATATTATATATATTTTTTTATCATCAATCATAGCTTAAAATTAACATCATTTTTAGCCACCTATCAAACGATAGCTTTCATTCATTAAAGATTAATATCAACTTTATTTTAAATAGTCCTAAATTGACCCCAGTCCAGCCTAATATTTAGTCTAAATTTTATTAGTCTTAAAGTGACCCATATTTAAATAAGATATTTAATGTATTATTTAAGTCAATGTGCATACAAATCAACAAAATAATCTATTCTCCCTCAAAATAACTGAATTAAAATAAAATTATTTCAGATAACATAAATATAATTATCAATGATATAAAATATTCACATATGTAGAAGATATTATTTCTCTTCTCGAGTTACTAAAGTGACAATGACAGAAGCCTCAATTTATTCATGGCTCTTTTTGGACATGCATGTAGCTTTAGAAATCTTGTAAAAGACCATTGGATTTATTTTAAATTTTGCTGGTTCATTTTTTTTTTTTTTAATTCCAACTAGTTATTTTTCGGATGGCATTATAAATAATTATAGTAGAGACCAGGGAATCTCTTTATTGACATAATGACCTCCTATCTATATGTCTCGAAATACAGTTATATAAAAGGAAAGAAAGATTACTATAACTGTCAAAATGATTGAATTGACGTGCAGAGTAAATATTACATTACAATGTGAATGAAAATCTGTTGTTGGTTGATCATCTGACGTTCGAGTCGGGTGACTCTGTTGACCTCCTGATGTTCGGGTCGGCCAATTCTGTCGACAGATAATTTGATGGAAGTGCACCTTCACTTGATTGTGTTCCTTCGTTTGGTGAATTTGTTGGTTAGAAGCCAATGTCGGTCGAATCTGCTGTAAAATCGATCGACTACTTGCGAGTGAAATTTCTATTATTTGATTTGGAACTTTGTCTGCATGCCTTCTTTTCTTGGTCGTCTGGTCCCTTTGAGATTCATGCTGGCATTTTTGTAGTACGCATATTAGTTCTCCAATTTTTCTGTTCCTTGATGACGACGGCTACGATAAGGACAATAAAATTTTTAAACAATAAAGACAAGGTAATCGAGAAAATTAATTTAATAATCAATTCTCCTGTGGTTTGCATGCCAAGCAGACCCTATAAACAAGAGCATGATGCTTGCGTTTGAGTTCATCGTATTCAAGTTTTTTTTTGCAATCTTCTATTTGACTTCATGGTCGATGGTTCGAACAAAAGGATGCAGAAGTCGCCTTCTAGTCTTAGAAGTGTTTGATTTCTTCCACCCACTATGGTGGAGAAGAAAAAGAAAAATATCATAATGAAAAAAAAAGCGAACGGCACTCGAAGCTAAGTCGGTTGACCATGTTACCGCTTTGGACACTCCTAGCACTCTGCAGTCGAAGAAGTCATTGAAGGCGGACCCCTGTTCGACTTCTAGCCCGAGTGTCGGTGTGCTTCTGGCAGAAGTCAGTTAGCTAATCCTATTGAGGGCGGTCAAGGGACGTCAAATTGTCCTTCAGTCCTCCCCGTTCCTTTTGCAGAATAAGGATGGAGGTTCTTCGGCTAAAAGAGTGAAAGTTTTTTCCATGACCATTTTTAAAATAAATATATATTTTGGGTATCTAAAAGAAGTTTCCCTCGACGGTTTTTTAATAATCTTTTGATATCATTTTTAATATAGAAGAGTTAACTCTGTTGGAGGCTCGCACTAATAGCGGGTCGTCTAAGAACATTCTTGATCCTAACCAAACAGTTTCATTTGTACATCTAGGATCGATCACAACACCTCTAACATCGATTTTGTACCTCTAGGATCAATCGTAGCACCTTATCAGACGACATATCCTATTTTATCAACATTGATTAGACACTTAAGCAATTCTCACCATGAGCCATTGGAGGGCAGCAGCTATCTTTTGATTCAATGGAGTGCTGGAGGAGGGAAATGATTGGTCAACCGACTTAGGCACCAATCTCGCGCAGAAGAGGTTGGCTCATTGCAAGCGACCAGAGGCAGAGATCGTTGCACTTCAATGGAGGTCAGTTGACAATGTGAGGTTGCAGGTAGAGGTTGCAGTGCTCCAGGGTGTTCTGAGCACTTTACGGATTGAGATAGGGTCCATCTGTGAGTCAACCATTTTGAATAAATTTCTTCTAAATGTTGACCAGACGGAGCATTTTATGTTAGATGGAGAGCTGACCATCCTGATGATGCTTAAGTTTTTCCTTTGAAATAGGTAATCATGTCATCTGTAATAAAATAATATTTAATTAAATATGAGGTGATATTTGATGTGATACTTATAATTACGGGATGCCTTNGGAGCATTTTATGTTAGATGGAGAGCTGACCATCCTGATGATGCTTAAGTTTTTCCTTTGAAATAGGTAATCCTGTCATCTGTAATAAAATAATATTTAATTAAATATGAGGTGATATTTGATGTGACACTTATAATTACGGGATGCCTCGATTTCTATGCTCACCAATAAATTGGGTCTGAGGCCATCTTTTATTTTTGTGCTTTCTGATTTCCTTCTTTTGGTCTCCCAATTATTTTTCTCATTCCTTCGACTTTCGTTTGTCTTCTTACTTCGTGGCATGATGGATCCTAAGTACTCCCCCACTCTGTTCGGCTCTTACCCCTCTATTGATGTGTCGATTTTGTCTGAGGGGGACGTGAAAGAGATGGAGTAGTTATATGTTTTTAATAATAGTGTAGTACTTCTAAGGGTATAAGAGTCNGTGCTTTCTGATTTCCTTCTTTTGGTCTCCCAATTATTTTTCTCATTCCTTCGACTTTCGTTTGTCTTCTTATTTCGTGGCATGATGGATCCTAAGTATTCCCCCACTCTGTTCGGCTCTTACCCCTCTATTGATGTGCGATCTTGTCTGAGGGGGACGTGAAAGAGATGGAGTAGTTATATGTTTTTAATAATAGTGTAGTCCTTCTAAGGGTATAAGAGTTGAAACGCCCGACTAACAATGTTGGCTCATATCTGATCTTCTACTGAGATTAGTTCTAGTACGACCTTCAATTGCCGCTGTGCTCCGAGTTGCGGAGCACCTTCAATAAGTATGGGGTTATTCCTGCGCAGGTCCTACTGAACTCTATTGTCGTTGTTATGATTTTTGTTTATTACTGCTGACCGAAAGTCATCCTTTGGTCGACCAATATGTTCAGCCACTTTATTCATTCAAGCTTGATCAAGAGGGATTCGTCTTATTTTCCATCATAAAAAATCTCTATCTACTCAGTTGGAATAAGATGAATGACTGGAGAAAACAATTCATGGTGGGCATCTGCGTCAATGACAGGGGAATCTTGACCAGGTCAACAAGTATAGCGGAAGATAAGATAAAGTCCCTTTCAATGAAATACGCACCACTGGGACAATGTTGATCCGACATGAACTCTTGGTGCCCCAACATACTTCCAAGAGAAACGTATCTCAGGTACTAAATATTGAGATGACTTTGGATCTCTGGCTAGCTTCAAATAATGTTGAGGTCGTATGAACGAAGGTAGTGAAGGAAAAATTGGTTGTTAAGAAGCAAAAGTTGAAACTTCCTCCGTCGACACACAACCATATAAAAGGTAATATTTTAGAGGGTTAGTTCCTGGTGTTGTTGCCCCTGTGACAGCCGACGCCAACGATGCAAAATTGGTCACCTCTTGGTCTAAAACCTTGGTTGTCATGCAGAATAATATGATCGGTGATGTTATCATTATTGCTCAATCTAATTTGCTTGATGCTGGAAAAAATGAAGGAAAAAATCCTGGATTCGACGAAGGAGTTTTTGGAGGTGTTGAGGCTCTCAATACTTCAATCCCCCATACTACTCAGACATCCATCTCATCATCGACCGATCCACAATCAATTGATGTCCTTCCGCTTGACTCATAGTCGGTCGATCCATCCTTTTACAGATTTATCAGAGGACCAAGGGTACTCATGCTGAACCCGAAACCTTTTTCAGTTCCACCCCAGACATGGATACAGAGATGTCCCCATCTACGACCCCCCCCTTTTTCTCCCAAAAAAGATTCAGCCCTTCGGTCAGGCATGGAGCCTCGCTAAAGACAAAATGGGAAACCTTCAAACAACATCCGGTGAATGGGGGAGGGAAAAGTTTATGGGTCGGCTCCGACGAGTGGTTCAGGTTAGTGGATACCTCGAAGGATTGATATCTCAATTCTGAAGAGACTTTTGGAATCTCATCAATTTTAGTGGAGTTGATGTGGTTGGAGAACCTTGACCAGGATTTGAAGAAATTGAGCCACCCAGACATTCTTCAATACACAACCTGGTTCCATCTTATGGCGACGTAAGCTGCTCATCTTTAGAAGCTGACGCTAAATAAGTCAGAGAAATTTTTGGCCAAGGCTCATAAAAAAGTCTCTTCGGTGGAAAGTGACATTCGGCAGCTTCAGGACGAAAAAAATCATCTTCAGCTAAAACTTGAAAGTTATGTTGCTAAGAATAAGGAGCATGTTGAATTGTTGGATGCCCTTATGAATGTGAATAATGAGCTCAAAGAAAAAGTTGCTTCATCTATTTCAAACAAAAAACATATGGCAGAATTGACAAAATAATTTTGGTTGGGCATGGATTACACAGTTGAAATGTTCGTACACCATGGCCTTGTTGATGCCAAATTTTCTGATTAGAACAAATTTTCAGCTTTTATCCCTGCAAAGCTGAAGATTCTTTGGAGGAAGAGGTCGAGGTGAGTTCCAGCGACGAAGTTCCCTCGACTGCACGTTGAACCTCATGTACTAAGAAAATTTTGTTCTTTCGCTCTTTTTTGTCAGTCGAAAGAAAAAAAATTAAACTTTTAATCACTTTTGTATATATAAAAAATCTTTCATTTTTTTTTTGTTTTATTTTTTCTTTAAAATGCTTGCGATAGATCTATGGCTATCGACTTTTTGCTCAACTCAAAATCGAGTGGTGATGCTTCAAACCATGGATTTTGTCCTTGGTAAGTTGAATCACCTCTAGAGCTAAATCCTTAACTCATATGTGCATTTTTTAGATCAATTGATTATGGGCTTTTAAAAATCGATCACTTTAATGCACATAGATTGATTTTTTCGAACTGTTTTATGTTTATCGATCCTTTAATCATCTTAAAAGTGAATCTCTCATTATTTGTCGAGTGATGTAGATTAAAGATTAACCGAACGCTTAATGTTCTTTGTTATAATTGTTCGATCAGTTTATCGCCTCTAGAGAGACTTGCATCTGAGTTGATGGTTCAAATTACAAATCATGTCGTTGGTAAGTTGAATCGCCTCAAGGGCTAAATCTCGAACTTAGACGGAGTAACTTATGCATCGATCGATTGATCTACATCGATCGACCACTAATTTTTTGAATCGATTGAATGTTTTTCATTTCAATTGATTTTTTAAATATGTTGATTGTTTAGTATTTTGATCAACTATTTCTCATGAGCCTTCCCGCTAGCCTTGCCATGACCAATGAATCAAATTTCTATCTCGGTCGGATTTACTCCTGACAGTTAGCACAGATCTTGTTTTTACCAGTGTGGGTAGCAATCAGGACTTATTCCTGGGATGATTTTTTACACTTTCATGGATCTTTTGCTAGGGGACAGAGAACCATCTCCAAAAACTGAACTCTTCTTGAATTGAGAGATAGGGTTTGACAACTTAATGGCTATGAATTGTCGATCGATCATTACAACCGGTCACTTTTGATGTGCACTTTTTTATCAATTGGTTCAAGTTTCCCAAGCATTTAAAGATGATTGTCAAACGTCATTCGATCGGGTTGAGTTTACCAAGTATTAAAATGATTGTCAAACACCATTTGCTTTGTTCGAGTTCCCTGAGTGTCGGAGAGACCTAGGTATTATACAAATGAAATTAGGCAACTCTAATTTTCATTATATTGATAAAATGATGATTTGCACGTTGAAAATGACACTACCTTCGACATATACAGAAGAAAATTCTCTCAGGTCATCTCCGCTCCATGTCCAGAGGAGCTCCTTCCCTCAATAAGTCTTTTGCTTGTAAACCTCTGAAGAGACGCATTGTTGATTATGTACGGGTCACTCCATGTTTAATCCAACTCGTCGAATCCTTGTCCACAAGCAACTGGATTGACATTCTTCATAACTAAATACTTGGAATGAATGTATTATCTTGGACATGTTCGTTGAAGCAACATGGGGTCTGCCTTCTCAATTCCTTCTGTTGAAAGGCTGAATCGGTCCATTTTTCCTCCGCAAGGTTGAGAGCCAATATTGCCCCCTCATTGTTAGCTTCTTGCCATTCGGCCAGATTCTCTTATGTGAATGAAGAAGTTGTGACGACCCTTTAGATGTGATGGTTGTATTCGACCAAATAGAGGAGTAATTATTTCTTAATCAGCAAGGTATAGCCAAAGAAGCAAATAATTAAGACTTCATAGAGTACCAACTAATAAGAGATGATGGTGAAATACATATGGTTTTACGAGTTCTCCAAATTGAGTTCAAGAGAGATCAGTGGTGACTTAGACATAATATCTTCCATACTTATTATATTGTGAAGAGTAAGGTGTGGAGTCTCATCATAATACAAAGGTAGTTATGGGAATTTAATGTCTACACATTTTGTGGACAATTTGAGCCTCACTATCCAAACATTTCTCCCATCTATGATAAAAAAGGAAAATGAGATCAATGTTGACAAAGAAAAAACTTCTTAGAGTTTTCAATAGAAGACAAACTACATAATCAAGAGTGGTGTGATGTTGTGTCTATGAATTCATGTTACGATCTATTAGACTGATGTGGTAGTATAACAGGATACAATTTATGATGGCCACAAAAAAACTTACTCATTTATCAATGATAAATAATGTATTGTGCTTTTATCCTTGAAAGAGTCTGTAGTGATGAGTACTTAGAAAGATAGTGCCTTGTGCTACATTTGTATAAGCTATAAGAGACCTATCAATGGCTTTGGCTTTAGTGATATTGGAAGGCAGTGATAAAGAAAAGTTGATACCTAAGGCTAGGGGTGTAAACGAGTTGGGTCAAGCTCAAGCCACCCTCGACTTGAGCTTGATTAATTAATTAAGTTCAAGCCCAAGTTTAAACATAATTCTATAAGTTTCAGTGAGTTCAAAAGCCAATTTATCATTATAAAAGAGAGAAACAATATTAATTTAAACTAGTGTTATAATAAAATTGAAAATAGAATAAGCAATTATGAGATAAATAAAAAAATAACTTGATATAAAATATAAATATAAAGCATTATTCTTAGAAACTTTTAATAATTTAAAGAAAAAGACTTGAATTTTAATATTTTTTTTTATATTTTATATAAATATTTTGTTAAATGAGTTGACTCACAAGCAAAGGAGTTAAATCGGGTTTGGCTTGACCTTGGATTGTTAGCTCATCAAGCTCAACTAACGAGCCACTTTTCAGGTCGAGCCCAAGTTGGCTCTCATGAGTCTACTTGGCTCAATTACGCCCCTACCTAAGGCAGTGCAACAAGGGGTGTAATGAAATGAGTCAAACTCCAATCATGCCTAACTCAAGCTCTACTCCATGTAAAAATGCAAACTCTAGAGTGAGCTCAAGCTCGACTCACAATAATGACACCATCTTACTTTCTTTCNTATTCTTAGAAACTTTTAATAATTTAAAGAAAAAGACTTGAATTTTAATATTTTTTTTTATATTTTATATAATTTTTTTGTTAAATGAGTTGACTCACAAACAAAGGAGTTAAATCGGGTTTGGCTTGAACTTGGATTGTTAGCTCATCAAGCTCAACTAACGAGCCACTTTTCAGGTCGAGCCCAAGTTGGCTCTCATGAGTCTACTTGGCTCAATTACGCCCCTACCTAAGGCAGTGCAACAAGGGGTGTAATGAAATGAGTCAAACTCCAATCATGCCTAACTCAAGCTCTACTCCATGTAAAAATGCAAACTCTAGAGCAAGCTCAAGCTCGACTCACAATAATGACACCATCTTACTTTCTTTTAGGTGTTGAGGCTCTATCTTGATCATGGGTAAGAGGTAGAGCCTTTTGATGCTTGCACGGCTCCTATTATTAAAGTCGGATGCAAACACCTGGTTATTCCTCATCTAAGACAGTCGTTGTCACCTATTTTCCTCTTGCCCTACTCTGACCAAACCACATACTCTTCCATCCCTTCATCTGAGGCATTTTTTAATACTTACATTAATTCTTTTACATGTCCTAGGATTTTATAGATCAGTGTCATGCAACTTCCCATTATGGAAATTTCTAACGAGAAATTGTAGTTTCATTGACACTTATAAAGTTAAATTGGATCCACCCATTCTCCACCATCCGATCATCATCTAAGAGATGCATCAAACATTTGATTCAACATGCGCGATTTGAAGATAATTGGCTCTCCAATTTAATCAATATCATCAAGTCCTCTAAACCACCAGACCATAAGAACTTATTGGTATATATACAGTTGTAGGTTGCAATGATTAATTGTCTTCCAGACATTTTTATCGAGATAAAAATATTATTATTTCATCAACATAACCTTAACCATACCACTAAAAAGAACCTCAAATCAAATCAACGAATTCTATATCCTTTCTTTTAGACTCCGAAGAGATCATTGCTTATGGAAAAAAATCACTTTAATTAATGGGTTCACTCAAACCCCAACTGGTTATATAATTCTGGTCACCATCCTTATTCAATTATTAACATTATTCCTGTATCTAACCATTCCGATGCAAAGATGTATTCCAAACCTCAATAGTATAGCTTTGGCAAGCCAACTTGCCATTATTGTCAAAGCATGATCAATACCAATCGCCGACTTGAAACTCAAATATGCGATCTAACTACTCCTTCAAACAACCTCAAGCAAGTCATCATGCTGACTGACCATCATGCCTCTACTGCGCAGTCTTCGTTGCAAGTTCAGCGACTCCTACAATAACAATCAAGAGCAGGAATTAACCAATAGGGATCCTTAGCTATAACTCAAATCAAACAGAAAAAAGGATTATGATTGATGCATTTACATGCATACCAATTAATTCCTATGTATTTACTACCTAGAATCAAAATTGGATCAAGTCAACCTATAACTTAACTTTGTGATGCACCAGCAAAGCCCTCATCATTTACAGGAATGTACAAATAATGAACCAAAACAGTATAGATCACCATTTAGAAATGGCCTTATAACATCATCATCATCAAAAAGCAATGTAATCNGTGATGCACCAGCAAAGCCCTCATCATTTACAGGAATGTACAAATAATGAACCAAAACAGTATAAATCACCATGTAGAAATGGCCTTATAACATCATCATCATCAAAAAGCAATGTAATAAAAAAATTCAAATGAAGCCTCCTAAAAAAACAAAAGCATGCATTGCAAGAAGATGATGTGACGATATTGGTAGTAAAAAACTATGAGATACTTACGCAGCCATTTTTTGTGCCATAAAACATCAATAGAAAAGGGAGTGGACAGGCTTGAAGAAGAAGACCAACACTTCAAAGGTTACAATTTGGAAGATTTACATACATATCGCTCAATTCTTATGTATTTACATATCCAACACAGACTCTAACTTCCCATATAGGCCGCCTTATCTATGCATGGAAGTAATATTTCCCTTTTTATTAGTTAAAATGGTGATATTTTTTATTTGATATGAAAAATTTGGTGGTAAAAATGTAACAACTAAATTTTGGGTGTTATGTATGTAAATGCATCAAAATTGGGTGGCATGCATGTAAATGCCCATAAAAATTTTCTACAAACTATTTTGTAATTTTACATGATCCAAAACCTCATTTTAAACAAGCCAAAAAAATTTGCTTGCAGCTAATAACTTCTATCGCTTAACCATACAAGAATTTCTCAAGAAAATGGTTCAGAAATTTACGCATATACCGCACAATTTTTATGTATTTTCATATCTAAACCCCAACTTTGATATTTACATTTATAACTCCTTTGTGTCGTAAACATATACATGAAAAGGTGTCTTGCACTTTTAAGAGAATAGTAATGATGATATTTTATTCATGAGATATTAAAGACTTGTGCGGCATGCTTGTAAATATGAAAGTTAACCGTTAAAGATGTAAATAAAAGATAATTGTGTGGCACATATGTAAATGCCACACAATAGGTTGGTGTCATAGTGCGCAATGGTTAAAATCGATACCAGCTTAGAAGAAGCTTTCTGGCATGTCACGAATGCAAAACCGACTAAGCGAAAGGATTACCTAAATGAAAATACTCGTAACACCATAGAACACCAGTGCGGAATTCTGTCTCAAGGAGCTAAAACAACTTGATTCCCGCATTCTCATTTGCAGCCAATCTATTTGGAAACTTGATGCAGAACTTGATTCTCAGATTACTTTCCTGAATGGATCATTGGGTAATGGCATGCCTTCCCTGGGCACAATCTCCTAATAGCTGGGATGAATAACAGTAGTTGTGAATTGTGAGACTCCGGCCATCTAAGGCTATTATACGGGTTGTGTAAGCTGTCAGAGCCTCAACCCGAGAGATTCTTATTGAAATAATAATGTTATTTCCCTCCCTGCTAAACACATGTAATTGTTTGCTGCCAAGGGAGGTGTGTCGGGGTTAAAAGGGCTAAAAAATTGGGTTTTTTCACGTCCTGAAAGTAGGTCGGCATGAAGGCGCTGCTACCCTGGCCCCTAGGGGTTCGGTCTGGTGCCATGGCATCTACTGGCCCCTTCGCGCCTACTTTCGATGGGCTCGGANTGTTATTTCCCTCCCTGCTAAACACATGTAATTGTTTGCTGCCAAGGGAGGTGTGTCGGGGTTAAAAGGGCTCAAAAATTGGGTTTTTTTCACGTCCTGAAAGTAGATCGGCATGTAGGCGCTGCTACCCTGGCCCCTAGGGGTTCGGTCTGGTGCCATGGCATCTGCTGGCCCCTTCACGCCTACTTTCGATGGGCTCGGAAAAAATGGTTGTTTTGAGTTGTTTTGGGTTCCTAGGTGCCTGGGACTGGCACCTAGGCGCCTATCTGGTGCATGGGGGCTAGAAACCGGTGCAATGATTCTAGGGGCTCGGTTTGGAGGCTCTGGAGATAGTTTTGGGCTCCTAGGCACCCGGGGTTGGCGCCTAGGTGCTAGTCTGACCCGTAAATGTTGCTTATGCGTAGATCGGTGAGTGGAGGGTTTCTTCTATCCTTTAGTCACGGGGGACCAAACAATACTGAAATATAACCCCTTAAATTCAAAAATATGTACTTTTATCAGTCATCTATAGGGGAAATCGTCGGTAACAGTCGCCCGCACCACGGTGTGGATAGGGTGTTCAAAACCATAATTTTTGCTCGGCTGGCAGTAAGAAAGTTCTCATCAATCCATAAACCACAAAAACTTGTGTATCACTGAAATAGGTCCTATTGGGGTTTTTGGTGCCGACAGGAGTCCTAGACCCCTGCGGGTGTAAAATCGGTCCGAACCCGAATTTCCCCAAAATGTTTGTGGGGAATCCTAGCAGCTACCCTTGGCCTTAGAAGAGTCCGGATTGATGGATATGGGTCTTTCAACATCATAACGGACGTAAAACACATCTGGAGTTGAGGCTAACACCACTTTGCAGTGAATTTTCCCCTAGTACGTGCAGGAGAGCTCCGTGACTTTTCTTGACCCCTGGGAGGCTCCGAATAGATACAGAGGGACCTCTAAACACCAAAGTAGACATCAAACATGTACAAATTTCCTGATTGAGTCGGTTCAACTCCAGGTTCTCTTGGGTAAGTTTGAATCAATGCGGACCTGGCTTCGTGCCCTAAACACGTACCAGAGGTCTCAGATGAGTTTCTTGAGCTACGGGATGCTACGGGTGAGCATTAAGTCATCCCGAGCCAGTCAAGTGGATAGCCTACAGGAGTGACATCAAAATTGATACCAACAAAATTCCAAAACCCCATATGTTGAAGAACTTAAATAGGTGTAACTTAAGAGAAAAAAAGTTCTCCCACTTGGCACGGAAGAGCCTATATCGAAAGAGAGGGGAAAAAATATTACGATGTTGTAGAACCCCCCAATTCACAATAGGAGAGATGCAAAAATAAACAGACAACAACAACCAGCGTACTTATATTAAAACTACTCTAGCAAGGGCTTCCCTTAAGATCAACTAAAATGGGCCCCATCCACATTTTAGGCCTCTCTTAGTCAATTAATATATTTTATTAGTTGAATTGTAAGAAACATCAAAGATTGAGGGATTCTAGCATCATTATTTCACCTTTCTTTACTCCTAAGCTCTACCTCTTGTTCTTCCTCTTCATTGGGAAGTAGGTTTGTTTAACTCATTCTATGAATCTCCCAAAAATGTAGGTTGGTAAGATTCCATTTCTTCATAGATTTTAGCCTTATGCACCAAAAAAAACATATGCCTTAAATGATATGGTATTTGACGCCACCACGAACATATTTCATACATTGATGGAGCGTAAATGTTATCATCTCGTACACATAAAACTCACTATAAAAATAGTTTAATTGTCACCACAATTAAATTTTACTAAAAAATCGTGCTTGTATCAATCATGTATCATGAAATTTGACTCTAACAATCTCTGAAGATTTATTATAAATAGGNCCCATCCACATTTTAGGCCTCTCTTAGTCAATTAATATATTTTATTAGTTGAATTGTAAGAAACATCAAAGAGTGAGGGATTCTAGCATCATTATTTCACCTTTCTTTACTCCTAAGCTCTACCTCTTGTTCTTCCTCTTCATTGGGAAGTAGGTTTGTTTAACTCATTCTATGAATCTCCCAAAAATGTAGGTTGGTAAGATTCCATTTCTTCATAGATTTTAGCCTTATGCCCCAAAAAAAACATATGTCCTAAATGATATGGTATTTGACGCCACCACGAACATATTTCATTCATCGATGGAGCGTAAATGTTATCATTTCGTACACATAAAACTCACTATAAAAATAGTTTAATTGTCACCATAATTAAATTCTACTAAAAAATCATTCTTGCATCAATCATGTATCATGAAATTTGACTCTAACAATCTCTGAAGATTTATTATAAATAGTACTTTACGTGATTTATTAATAAAAAAGTACTGTTCAATTACTAATAGTGGGCTTTTCATAGCCCCAACAAAAAAGATATAAAAAAAACTACCCAGAGAATTGAGAATTTTCCAGTAGTAAAACAAAATGATAGCCAAAGAAATTTATAAACTAAAATAAAAATCACTACAATGATAGTTTAACTGTCATCATTGTTATTATTAACCTTAACCTCACTACTTTGGTCAATCTTATGAGCCATTTGTTCCCATTCTAATGTCAGAATTGATACTTGGAAATTGCATGAGATCTTTGCAATAAATTAGGATCAATTTACATTAATTATATCTACTTTATGAACTTTTTCTAACTCATTGTTTTATAATACATGTTATAAAACTAAATAAAAGGGTGTTATAGTTTAGAAACACAAAAAAAAATNATACTTGGAAATTGCATGAGATCTTTGCAATAAATTAGGATCAATTTACATTAATTATATCTACTTTATGAATTTTTTCTAACTCAATGTTTTCTAATACATGTTATAAAACTAAATAAAAGGGTGTTATAGCTTAGAAACACAAAAAAAAAAAAGATGAAATGAATTTCTTTCGTAATTAAAACTAATAATAATACATATAGTAATAGTAGCAATTTAACATAAACATATTCTATTACAGCAACTTAAGTTCAACATTACTTGCATCACAACTACAAGAGTGGGCTTAACACCTTATTTTTCATTTGTGTTTGTTGAGCATTGCATCAAACATTTTTTTTTTAATTATTTTGCAAATCTTTTTAAACAACTTATACATATGATACCTTAAAGGTCTTTTCAATCTAAACACCTTCAAAATTTGTTTTACCTGCCATCTAACTAATATGTTTTCTGTCCTTCACTGTATAAGTCAAAATCATCCTTGTCAATTTTCAACTACCATGTCTTCAAAAAGTGCTTGTTTAGTTGAAAGAATCATCTCATAATTTCTAGATCTAANTTTTTAATTTTTTTTTTTTTTTTTTTTTTTGCAAATCTTTTTAAACAACTTATACATATGATACCTTAAAGGCCTTTTCAATCTAAACTCCTTCAAAATTTGTTTTACCTGCCGTCTAACTAATATGTTTTCTGTCCTTCGCTGTATAAGTCAAAATCATCCTTGTCAATTTTCAACTACCATGACTTCAAAAAGTGCTTGTTTAGTTGATAGAATCATCTCATAATTTCTACATCTAATTTTTTGCACATCCATCCAAACAATCTCAATTCCATTACACACAAATTAATTTTGGATGTTGTTGTTTATTACTCAAGTCTCAAATCCATTAGTCAGCCTAATTTTAATTTTATTAAACTTAACTTTAAGTCTCAATGATATGCACTTATTGCATATTACTAAGGTAATTCTCTATTTTAACCACATAAAAGTAACTTTAAAAATCAAATTTATATGCATATGCCTTCTTTTATACAATAGATCCAATAAACTTAAAATCAACACCTAAATATTATTTTTTCTTATATTAATACTGATTAATAAGTATTAATATCACACTCCAACAAAATTGCATATTATATATATACTCAATGTGCTAATTCTAAGCATCTACGCTGTACCCATTACCTCCATTTTGCTAATCTTTCATTTGCTTTGGTAGATCTCTAACAAAATAGAACTATCGTTCACAAAAAAGCATGCTCCAAGGTAACTCACTTTAAAAATCTTATAAGGATCTTCATAACTAATAGACAAAAATATAGAATCGGTGTTAATCCTTGATACAATTCAAATCAATACTTTAGCAAAATATTAATTCAAATGGTACTCAATCATATGTCGTCTCAAAGTTAATAAAATCATAAGAAAATATTTTCACTTTTTATTATACCTTTTTCATGAATTATTTTGCACATCATAATGGCATAAAACCAAATTGAAATTTCGACGCTAGTGTAATTTTACCACATTTAAGTTCCAACTCTTAATAATAATTTATTTTATGACTCAAGTGTGATTTTCCTATGATTTCCACAACCGTGAACATGCCATATTATTCTCTTCAAATATTTTGTCTTCTTTGTCTTCAATCATTCTATTGAAAAGCTTATCAACAAAAGTATTGCAGTATCCTCATAACTCTCAAAATCTCAAAAATAAGGTCATATGGACCTTAGCTTTAGGTTTATGCATCTTCTTAAGAACTAACTTCACTACTTTTTTGTCAATTATAATATGCCCTATTAATTTGTTTATTGTGCTCTCCTAAAAATAAACATTTAAACAAAATCTCATCCAATAACTATTGGATTAAAATCTTCTTCAGATTTCACAAATTTCACTTTACCTTTATCTCTTGTCTTTGCTAACTTATATCTCCTTTTTTTTCTATCCTACCCACAAACATATTATATCAAGCACTACCAATTGTAGTTTTCGCTTTATTTATCACATTGTAGAATAGTTCTAGCTTTTAAAAGCACATTACTCTATCGTACTTAATCTTAATAACCTTTTGTATCTCTCTACTCTACCACCAAGTTTCTTTGTACTAATTCATAATTAATTCACAAACTCTCCAAATATCTACAACAATATTCTAATTAGAACCAGTCATCTATTTCAAGACTCTCTCCTCTACTACTAAAGAATTTCAACTTTAATCTCCTAGCAAACTATCATAAAATATTACGATTTCTACCCTTTCAAAATGCATTGCCTTACTTTGAGCATATATTTCAAAAAAATAATTTCTTTATACTCCAAAGATATTCGTTAATACTTAATAATGCATGTGTCATCAAATTTTCTTTTGAAATATCCATATCATTCAAACAAAAGATGACCACTAAAATATTTTATTCAAAAAAGAAAAATTTTAATGAAAAAAAAAAAGATGCAATAACTTGGCAACAGTAAGAGAAACTACAATGAAAGGAAACCTAGAAATGCAGAAGTTTAAGAAGTGTCCACACTATTATAACGAAATATATAATTTAAGCAAGCATTTAAAAGCTCTTCGCACTTAAGAAGTCTAAAGAAAAAATCTATGTGAGTAGCACAGTAAGCCTCAAAACTGAAGAATTAAAATTACCTCAAAATAATCTATGTGAAATAACATTGAAAAAACTCATTAAGAATATTTTGAACAAAACGCTCCAGAAAAAAAACATACAACATAAAATATTAAGAATCACCTATAAGAGGAATCTTCAAAAATTAAATTTACATATAAAACATAAGCATACCTCGAGGAAGATAAAATCGAAGAAGAGGAAGCAAGGCGGCAATCAAGGCAAAGAAGAGGAAGACTCTAGATGTTGTGGAGAAGAAAATGACGCTCTAGTGGATTGATGCTACCTGACTTCTACAAAGGGGCTTGGAACGAGAGTTCTACGCTTGACAGTAAGAAGAAACTGAAACCTCAATAGGCGAATGGACTCGGGACAACGCTCTCCAAAGAGATGGCGAGAGAATGAGATTGAGATGACACTCAATAGAGAGACAACAAGCGAACGACCTCAAGATGATGCTCAGAAGACAGGCAAAGGGATAGTTGTAATGCATAGATGAGCTCTAGATGATACGCTATAGAAAAATGAAGCAAACAATGTGTCTTGTGTGGGCGTTTATTGTATAAGGGTATGATACTAGAGAAAACATATTAGTAATGTAAATATATAAATTAATATGATTGAAGAAATGATGCAATGTCTCAAGCATGTCGAGGCATATGCCTTATTGCAAAAAGGTGTAAGCCTTGTCGTACTAGTAAGGCTTAAGCCTCAAAGCGCTCTTCCCGCACCTCAATTTGAGGCGCACATCTCCAATGGTTTTTTAAACTAAGATCGCACTAATGCATCATTGCAAGATTTCACAAAATGGTTGAGATAAGCCTTTAGGTGAAAGAAAAATAAGCTAGAAAAAGTAGAACAAAAATAAATTTTTAATCATTTTTATCATATTATTATTTCTGATTCCATGCCCAAAAAGAAATTACATGTTCTTGTTGGTATCTTGATTGTCTCATAATTCTATTAAATAGAATTTTCATTTCTATTGTGTAATAAACTTATTGCAAGCATAATTTAGTAGTAAAAGTGTGATTAACAAGCCACGTATCAATCAAAAAAAGATGCTCTAAATTGGTTTGCCCTTTGAAAATTAGTAATGGGTTTGTTCCATTGAGCATTAAAAAGCTAAGAGAACAAAGCAATCATAAAACAAAGTCACATAGGAAAAATTAATTCTTACTCTAAACAAGGTTATGAACCATTAGTCCATGAATTCGAAATCCTCATCCGCACTATCATACTATCACTCCACAATAACCCTAGTCACGACTATTAAAGAACTTAACATCCCCCAATAACTTCTTAAAAAAAGTTGAAGTCACTCTCAATTCAACAATAAAAATGTGCACGTTAGGCTAACTGTAGGTAAATGAATTCCTACTAAAGATCCAACTTATGCCCAATTCAACAAAAATGATACCTCAAGTATGTATGACAAAATTCCTCATAACATTATCATACTATGTTTATAATGCTAACCTTGCATCAACGGCTGAAGCAACAGGTACACACTACTACTTTCCTTCTTTTTACCACACTCCTCTTTACTGTGTGTTACAACATGTTTAATTTAATTTACTTGCAAAGACCCTTAGGGTAAACAACAGTAGGACATATGCTAAGTGGAACCCTACGACATACCATGAGAATCAACATCAATTGCATGCTCACACAAAAAATCCTAAACTCAAAGTTGTCACGTACGAAGCTTGGAGCAAACTTTGTGGGCAACACGATGAGGAAGCGAGGGGATGAAGGACAACTTCAAGAAACAAAGCAAGGCAAAACATGAAGCATACCTATTCCAGTTAAATCATTACTTAGCTTTAAATAACATAACCCATAAGAATTCAAGTCGATTCGTTTAGCACGACGTAAATCCTCGCATTATTTTTAGGCTCTTGCACAACCATGTTGCACGTTATAAGTTCTAACTCCCTTTAGGTGATGAGGTTGTCGTTCAGTACCACTTAACCCCTCCTATCTTCATAGGTTGTTTGCATGATTGGGTATTATGCCAGTGTAAGCTCTAAATAATAAAATCGACATGAGTGAACCTTTAAATAACATCATCTCTAAAATATGTAGTCAAACAATAAGATAGTTTGAGAAGTCATCGAGGTTCTTCTCAGGATCTGTGGTGTCACTAATTTTCCCTCATTCGAACGCCTAAAATAATTGCTACTATTTGGTCCCTTTCCACTTGATTTTCCATGTCCAACTTTGAAAACTAAACTTTGAAATCTTGGAGACAAACCCACTGATCTTAATCGATAGTTTTCTTAAGTGACTTCGGTCATTTAAGATGTGATTAATTATAGGGGATTGCATATATAGGGAACTTGGAACCCAGGTAAAATAAACCCCTTCCTAATATTTATATTAGGTATAGAAATTTGTCAGTCAAACATAAAAGACTCACAGACCAAATGAATGTCATAAACTATTTAGTTTATGCAGTCTAGCTCACAGTGAAGAAATATGTCTATCTCTTGAGATGATGTATTAATTGTGAAGTTGCATTACTTAAATTGTTTAAATGAGATCTCTGTAGTCTTATTTTTCAAAATTAAATATTTTTTTCAAAAATAAAAAATTATGTATAAAATTGAATCATTTTCAAAAGCTACCGACAGAATCACACTTTGGTGACCGACAAATATAAAAGAAAAATTCAAAGAGAAAAAGAAAATGTTAATGTTTCTCACAATAAAAGTTCAAGGCTTAGATGAGAAGCTTGAGGTTACGTTTGTATTTAAAATTGGTATCAATCTCTAAAAAAGTTAAAGAAAAAAAAACATTCTAATATAATTTGAAAAGATTTCATTTAAGAAGATAATAATGAAATTAAAACTAATTAATTTATAAGCCCCAACCAAGTATATATATTTGAGAATTACATGTTATTTTAATCAACCAAACATAAGTTATTTAAGAATATGCATATAAAAGGGAATTAATATAAGTTAAGTTAAGATTATTAAGAGTTTTTAGGAAAATTCAATCTTAAGCAGGTATTTGTGCACTTTGATATCTATATTTACTTTATTAAGAAATCTTATAACCCTAATAATTTTCATTAATTTTCAAAATGTCTAACTTTAAGAATTGAATTACTTGAGGATAAGTAATATTTAAGTTTAAGAAAACTTGATGTGTATAAAAAATTTGTGATGTGTATTATTTTGTCAAGTATAATATATTTTTATTCTTTTATAGGATATTTGTAATGTCTTATGTTGCATACAAAAGAATTGGAGTATATGGAGCATTTTGAGCAAATTGGCTAAAAGAGTTCAAACTCCCCTTGATGTGCCTAGGCACTAGTGAAGATCCCCATTCAACTAGGAAAATAGAGCACATAGAAACCTAGCGTCGTGTTCAGGCACTTAGGCGCCCCATCTAGTGATTTCATAGCATGCAAAAGATAGAGCGTTTGGAAATCCAGTGTTTAGTCCAATCAAACTGGCACCTAGACTAACACCTAGGTGCTTGAAGAGGAAAATCCTTTGTGCCAAATTAAAGTTGTTTTCTTAAAATTCTACGTTAACCCACGTTAGGATTTTTTAACTTATAGATGTAGAAGCTATTATTTTAACCTTTCAATCTTTATTTACATTCAAGTTAACCATTTGGAATGTTGAAATGAGTTGTAATATAGGACTATCAGAAGAAGACTAGATGCACAACTAAATTAAAACATATGGAACACCTTGTGGACATGAAACTATTCAAAATTCCATATGTCAGTTCCGAGCATTAGGTTCTGATTTGGAGCACCTAGTTCCTGCTCGTTCTGTCTTTATTGTTGTAAGGGAATAAAAGGCAAGCATTGAGATTTTTGATGGGTATTGGGTCGCTCACGCTCAGAGGAGCATTATATTTCCCAGATGGGTGTCAAGTCACTCATACCTGGAGGAGCTTTGGGTTGCTTTCTTGCAGTGCCAAATTCCATATACTCGGTTCTTCATGTTAGATGGATGAAGTGATGGGTTTCCAAGATGGGCGAGGAGTCTCCAAATTGGTTGATGTCTTTCAAATACATATGATCTTTATATAGCATTTTTATAGTATTTGTGTCATTTTTTATGCTTCTTTTTATGATATTTGTGGTTATATATGCAGTGTAATGATGATTAGGTAACATGTGGAACAAGGGAGATGAAACAGGCACAATACATGTTGAACTGGGTTGAACTAAGCTAAATTGATGCTTAGGCACCATTCATGGAAGCTTAAGCATCAAACTTGGGTGCCCAGGCGCCCAGAGCCAGAGGCCCAGTCGCTTGGGTGTCCAAGAACAATGTTTTATTTACCCATTTTTTGAAACCTCATATGAAATTTTTTTTAAACTATAGCCTACTGATCAAGGCAAATTTTTCACACCTCAACTTAATATGTGGCTCTCACACTATAATGCATCAATTTTAATATGATTAGAGTATTCTGTATATATAACAAAATAGCTTGAATGAACAAAACAAAATGAAACATCTTTGAATAGTGCTCAAGCCATGATAAAACAACAATTAACCAAAATAAATAATAATCAATCTATGATTGAACAATCATTGAAACATATTTAATAATATGTAAATAATGATTATACTCTTATCAAACATTTTCAAATCATACTCGAATGATAATCAAATAATAATCAGACCATGATTAAATAGTAACATAACCAACTTTAAATCTTGTAGGATCATAATTGAAAAATCCTTAAACCATCTTCTAATTATGAAGCATGATTAAATAGTTTGTACCATGATTGAATCATCTATGAACGTTCAAAGNCAACACTTCAAAGGTTACAATTTGGAAGATTTACATACATATCGCTCAATTCTTATGTATTTACATATCCAATACATAAACTCTAACTTCACATATATGCCGCCTTATCCATGCATGAAAGTAATTTTCCCTTTTTATTAGTTAAAATTGTAATTTTTTTATTTTATATGAAACATTTGGTGGTAAAAATGTAAAAAATAAATTTTGGGTGTTATGCATGTAAATGCATAGAAGTTGGTTGGCATGCATGTAAATGCCCATAAAAATTTTCCAAAATTATTCTGTAATTTTACTTGATCCAAAACCTCATTCTAAACAAGCCAAAAAATTTTGATTGCAGCTAATAACTTCTATCAGTTAACCATACAAGAATTTCTCAAGAAAATGCTTCAGAAATTTACGCATATACCGCACAATTTTTATGTATTTACATATCTAAACCCCAACTTTGATATTTACATTTATAACTCCTTTGTGTCGTAAACATATACATGAAAAGGTGTCTTGCACTTTTAAGAGAATAGTAATGATGATATTTTTTTCATGAGATATTAAAGACTTGTGCGGCATGCTTGTAAATATGAAAGTTAACGGTTAAAGATGTAAATAAAAGATAATTGTGTGGCACATATGTAAATGCCACACAATAGGTTGGTGTCATAGTGCGCAATGGTTAAAATCGATACCAGNAACTCTTCTTGAATTGAGAGATAGGGTTTGACAACTTAATGGCTATGAATTGTCGATCGATCATTACAACCGGTCACTTTTGATGTGCACTTTTTTATCAATTGGTTCAAGTTTCCCAAGCATTTAAAGATGATTGTCAAACGTCATTCGATCGGGTTGAGTTTACCAAGTATTAAAATGATTGTCAAACACCATTTGCTTTGTTCGAGTTCCCTGAGTGTCGGAGAGACCTAGGTATTATACAAATGAAATTAGGCAACTCTAATTTTCATTATATTGATAAAATGATGATTTGCACGTTGAAAATGACACTACCTTCGACATATACAGAAGAAAATTCTCTCAGGTCATCTCCGCTCCATGTCCAGAGGAGCTCCTTCCCTCAATAAGTCTTTTGCTTGTAAACCTCTGAAGAGACGCATTGTTGATTATGTACGGGTCACTCCATGTTTAATCCAACTCGTCGAATCCTTGTCCACAAGCAACTGGATTGACATTCTTCATAACTAAATACTTGGAATGAATGTATTATCTTGGACATGTTCGTTGAAGCAACATGGGGTCTGCCTTCTCAATTCCTTCTGTTGAAAGGCTGAATCGGTCCATTTTTCCTCCGCAAGGTTGAGAGCCAATATTGCCCCCTCATTGTTAGCTTCTTGCCATTCGGCCAGATTCTCTTATGTGAATGAAGAAGTTGTGACGACCCTTTAGATGTGATGGTTGTATTCGACCAAATAGAGGAGTAATTATTTCTTAATCAGCAAGGTATAGCCAAAGAAGCAAATAATTAAGACTTCATAGAGTACCAACTAATAAGAGATGATGGTGAAATACATATGGTTTTACGAGTTCTCCAAATTGAGTTCAAGAGAGATCAGTGGTGACTTAGACATAATATCTTCCATACTTATTATATTGTGAAGAGTAAGGTGTGGAGTCTCATCATAATACAAAGGTAGTTATGGGAATTTAATGTCTACACATTTTGTGGACAATTTGAGCCTCACTATCCAAACATTTCTCCCATCTATGATAAAAAAGGAAAATGAGATCAATGTTGACAAAGAAAAAACTTCTTAGAGTTTTCAATAGAAGACAAACTACATAATCAAGAGTGGTGTGATGTTGTGTCTATGAATTCATGTTACGATCTATTAGACTGATGTGGTAGTATAACAGGATACAATTTATGATGGCCACAAAAAAACTTACTCATTTATCAATGATAAATAATGTATTGTGCTTTTATCCTTGAAAGAGTCTGTAGTGATGAGTACTTAGAAAGATAGTGCCTTGTGCTACATTTGTATAAGCTATAAGAGACCTATCAATGGCTTTGGCTTTAGTGATATTGGAAGGCAGTGATAAAGAAAAGTTGATACCTAAGGCTAGGGGTGTAAACGAGTTGGGTCAAGCTCAAGCCACCCTCGACTTGAGCTTGATTAATTAATTAAGTTCAAGCCCAAGTTTAAACATAATTCTATAAGTTTCAGTGAGTTCAAAAGCCAATTTATCATTATAAAAGAGAGAAACAATATTAATTTAAACTAGTGTTATAATAAAATTGAAAATAGAATAAGCAATTATGAGATAAATAAAAAAATAACTTGATATAAAATATAAATTTAAAGCATTATTTTTAGAAACTTTTAATAATTTAAAGAAAAAGACTTGAATTTTAATATTTTTTTTTATATTTTATATAAATATTTTGTTAAATGAGTTGACTCACAAGCAAAGGAGTTAAATCGGGTTTGGCTTGACCTTGGATTGTTAGCTCATCAAGCTCAACTAACGAGCCACTTTTCAGGTCGAGCCCAAGTTGGCTCTCATGAGTCTACTTGGCTCAATTACGCCCCTACCTAAGGCAGTGCAACAAGGGGTGTAATGAAATGAGTCAAACTCCAATCATGCCTAACTCAAGCTCTACTCCATGTAAAAATGCAAACTCTAGAGTAAGCTCAAGCTCGACTCACAATAATGACACCATCTTACTTTCTTTCAGGTGTTGAGGCTCTATCTTGATCATGGGTAAGAGGTAGAGCCTTTTGATGCTTGCACGGCTCCTATTATTAACGTCGGATGCAAACACCTGGTTATTCCTCATCTAAGACAGTCGTTGTCACCTATTTTCCTCTTGCCCTACTCTGACCAAACCACATACTCTTACATCCCTTCATCTGAGGCATTTTTTAATACTTACATTAATTCTTTTACATGTCCTAGGATTTTATAGATCAGTGTCATGCAACTTCCCATTATGGAAATTTCTAACGAGAAATTGTAGTTTCATTGACACTTATAAAGTTAAATTGGATCCACCCATTCTCCACCATCCGATCATCATCTAAGAGATGCATCAAACATTTGATTCAACATGCGCGATTTGAAGATAATTGGCTCTCCAATTTAATCAATATCATCAAGTCCTCTAAACCACCAGACCATAAGAACTTATTGGTATATATACAGTTGTAGGTTGCAATGATTAATTGTCTTCCAGACATTTTTATCGAGATAAAAATATTATTATTTCATCAACATAACCTTAACCATACCACTAAAAAGAACCTCAAATCAAATCAACGAATTCTATATCCCTTCTTTTAGACTCCGAAGAGATCATTGCTTATGGAAAAAAATCACTTTAATTAATGGGTTCACTCAAACCCCAACTGGTTATATAATTCTGGTCACCATCCTTATTCAATTATTAACATTATTCCTGTATCTAACCATTCCGATGCAAAGATGTATTCCAAACCTCAATAGTATAGCTTTGGCAAGCCAACTTGCCATTATTGTCAAAGCATGATCAATACCAATCGCCGACTTGAAACTCAAATATGCGATCTAACTACTCCTTCAAACAACCTCAAGCAAGTCATCATGCTGACTGACCATCATGCCTCTACTGCGCAGTCTTCGTTGCAAGTTCAGCGACTCCTACAATAACAATCAAGAGCAGGAATTAACCAATAGGGATCCTTAGCTATAACTCAAATCAAACAGAAAAAAGGATTATGATTGATGCATTTACATGCATACCAATTAATTCCTATGTATTTACTACCTAGAATCAAAATTGGATCAAGTCAACCTATAACTTAACTTTGTGATGCACCAGCAAAGCCCTCATCATTTACAGGAATGTACAAATAATGAACCAAAACAGTATAGATCACCATTTAGAAATGGCCTTATAACATCATCATCATCAAAAAGCAATGTAATAAAAAAATTCAAATGAAGCCTCCTAAAAAAACAAAAGCATGCATTGCAAGAAGATGATGTGACGATATTGGTAGTAAAAAACTATGAGATACTTACGCAGCCATTTTTTGTGCCATAAAACATCAATAGAAAAGGGAGTGGACAGGCTTGAAGAAGAAGACCAACACTTCAAAGGTTACAATTTGGAAGATTTACATACATATCGCTCAATTCTTATGTATTTACATATCCAATACATAAACTCTAACTTCACATATATGCCGCCTTATCCATGCATGAAAGTAATTTTCCCTTTTTATTAGTTAAAATTGTAATTTTTTTATTTTATATGAAACATTTGGTGGTAAAAATGTAAAAAATAAATTTTGGGTGTTATGCATGTAAATGCATAGAAGTTGGTTGGCATGCATGTAAATGCCCATAAAAATTTTCCAAAATTATTCTGTAATTTTACTTGATCCAAAACCTCATTCTAAACAAGCCAAAAAATTTTGATTGCAGCTAATAACTTCTATCAGTTAACCATACAAGAATTTCTCAAGAAAATGCTTCAGAAATTTACGCATATACCGCACAATTTTTATGTATTTACATATCTAAACCCCAACTTTGATATTTACATTTATAACTCCTTTGTGTCGTAAACATATACATGAAAAGGTGTCTTGCACTTTTAAGAGAATAGTAATGATGATATTTTTTTCATGAGATATTAAAGACTTGTGCGGCATGCTTGTAAATATGAAAGTTAACGGTTAAAGATGTAAATAAAAGATAATTGTGTGGCACATATGTAAATGCCACACAATAGGTTGGTGTCATAGTGCGCAATGGTTAAAATCGATACCAGCTTAGAAGAAGCTTTCTGGCATGTCACGAATGCAAAACCGACTAAGCGAAAGGATTACCTAAATGAAAATACTCGTAACACCATAGAACACCAGTGCGGAATTCTGTCTCAAGGAGCTAAAACAACTTGATTCCCGCATTCTCATTTGCAGCCAATCTATTTGGAAATTTGATGCAGAACTTGATTCTCAGATTACTTTCCTTAATGGATCATTGGGTAATGGCATGCCTTCCCTGGGCACAATCTCCTAATAGCTGGGATGAATAACAGTAGTTGTGAATTGTGAGGCTCCGGCCATCTAAGGCTATTATACGGGTTGTGTAAGCTGTCAGAGCCTCAACCCGAGAGATTCTTTTTGAAATAATAATGTTATTTCCCTCCCTGCTAAACACATGTAATTGTTTGCTGCCAAGGGAGGTGTGTCGGGGTTAAAAGGGCTCAAAAATTGGGTTTTTTTCACGTCCTGAAAGTAGATCGGCATGTAGGCGCTGCTACCCTGGCCCCTAGGGGTTCGGTCTGGTGCCATGGCATCTGCTGGCCCCTTCACGCCTACTTTCGATGGGCTCGGAAAAAATGGTTGTTTTGAGTTGTTTTGGGTTCCTAGGTGCCTGGGACTGGCACCTAGGCGCCTATCTGGTGCATGGGGGCTAGAAACCGGTGCAATGATTCTAGGGGCTCGGTTTGGAGGCTCTGGAGATAGTTTTGGGCTCCTAGGCACCCGGGGTTGGCGCCTAGGTGCTAGTCTGACCCGTAAATGTTGCTTATGCGTAGATCGGTGAGTGGAGGGTTTCTTCTATCCTTTAGTCACGGGGGACCAAACAATACTGAAATATAACCCCTTAAATTCAAAAATATGTACTTTTATCAGTCATCTATAGGGGAAATCGTCGGTAACAGTCGCCCGCACCACGGGGTGGATAGGGTGTTCAAAACCATAATTTTTGCTCGGCTGGCAGTAAGAAAGTTCTCATCAATCCATAAGCCACAAAAACTTGTGTATCACTGAAATAGGACCCAGTAAATCATATATGAACATTTTAGGGGTCTCAAATTGGGGTTTTTGGTGCCGACAGGAGTCCTAGACCCCCGCGGGTGTAAATCGGTCTGAGCCCGAATTTCCCCAAAATGTTTGTGGGGAATCCTAGCAGCTACCCTTGGCCTTAGAAGAGTCCGGATTGATGGATATGGGTCTTTCAACATCATAACGTACGTAAAACACATCTGGAGTTGAGGCTAACACCACTTTGCAGTGAATTTTCCCCTAGTACGTGCAGGAGAGCTCCGTGACTTTTCTTGACCCCTGGGAGGCTCCGAATAGATACAGAGGGACCTCTAAACACCAAAGTAGACATCAAACATGTACAAATTTCCTGATTGAGTCGGTTCAACTCCAGGTTCTCTTGGGTAAGTTTGAATCAATGCGGACCTGGCTTCGTGCCCTAAACACGTACCAGAGGTCTCAGATGAGTTTCTTGAGCTACGGGATGCTACGGGTGAGCAGTAAGTCATCCCGAGCCAGTCAAGTGGATAGCCTACAGGTNTAAACATTTAAACAAAATCTCATCCAATAACTATTGGATTAAAATCTTCTTCAGATTTCACAAATTTCACTTTACCTTTATCTCTTGTCTTTGCTAACTTATATCTCCTTTTTTTTCTATCCTACCCACAAACATATTATATCAAGCACTACCAATTGTAGTTTTCGCTTTATTTATCACATTGTAGAATAGTTCTAGCTTTTAAAAGCACATCACTCTATCGTACTTAATCTTAATAACCTTTTGTATCTCTCTACTCTACCACCAAGTTTCTTTGTACTAATTCATAATTAATTCACAAACTCTCCAAATATCTACAACAATATTCTAATTAGAACCAGTCATCTATTTCAAGACTCTCTCCTCTACTACTAAAGAATTTCAACTTTAATCTCCTAGCAAACTATCATAAAATATTACGATTTCTACCCTTTCAAAATGCATTGCCTTACTTTGAGCATATATTTCAAAAAAATAATTTCTTTATACTCCAAAGATATTCGTTAATACTTAATAATGCATGTGTCATCAAATTTTCTTTTGAAATATCCATATCATTCAAACAAAAGATGACCACTAAAATATTTTATTCAAAAAAGAAAAATTTTAATGAAAAAAAAAAAGATGCAATAACTTGGCAACAGTAAGAGAAACTACAATGAAAGGAAACCTAGAAATGCAGAAGTTTAAGAAGTGNTTTCTTTGTACTAATTCATAATTAATTCACAAACTCTCCAAATATCTACAACAATATTCTAATTAGAACCAGCCATCTATTTCCAGACTCTCTGCTCTACTACTAAAGAATTTCAACTTTAATCTCCTAGCAAACTATCATAAAATATTACAATTTCTACGCTTTCAAAATGCATTGCCTTACTTTGAGCATATATTTCAAAAAAATAATTTCTTTATACTCCAAAGATATTCGTTAATACTTAATAATGCATGTGTCATCAAATTTTCTTTTGAAATATCCATATCATTCAAACAAAAGATGACCACTAAAATATTTTATTCAAAAAAGAAAAATTTTAATGAAAAATAAAAAGATGCAATAACTTGGCAACAGTAAGAGAAACTACAATGAAAGAAAACCTAGAAATGCAAAAGTTTAAGAAGTGTCCACACTATTATAAAGAAATATATAATTTAAGCAAGCATTTAAAAGCTCTTGGCACTTAAGAAGTCTAACGACATAATCTATGTGAGTAGAACAGTAAGCCTCAAAACTGAAGAATTAAAATTACCTCAAAATAATCTATGTGAAATAACATTGAAAAAACTCATTAAGAATATTTTGAACAAAACGCTCCAGAAAAAAAANACACTATTATAACGAAATATATAATTTAAGCAAGCATTTAAAAGCTCTTCGCACTTAAGAAGTCTAAAGAAAAAATCTATGTGAGTAGCACAGTAAGCCTCAAAACTGAAGAATTAAAATTACCTCAAAATAATCTATGTGAAATAACATTGAAAAAACTCATTAAGAATATTTTGAACAAAACGCTCCAGAAAAAAAACATACAACATAAAATATTAAGAATCACCTATAAGAGGAATCTTCAAAAATTAAATTTACATATAAAACATAAGCATACCTCGAGGAAGATAAAATCGAAGAAGAGGAAGCAAGGCGGCAATCAAGGCAAAGAAGAGGAAGACTCTAGATGTTGTGGAGAAGAAAATGACGCTCTAGTGGATTGATGCTACCTGACTTCTACAAAGGGGCTTGGAACGAGAGTTCTACGCTTGACAGTAAGAAGAAACTGAAACCTCAATAGGCGAATGGACTCGGGACAACGCTCTCCAAAGAGATGGCGAGAGAATGAGATTGAGATGACACTCAATAGAGAGACAACAAGCGAACGACCTCAAGATGATGCTCAGAAGACAGGCAAAGGGATAGTTGTAATGCATAGATGAGCTCTAGATGATACGCTATAGAAAAATGAAGCAAACAATGTGTCTTGTGTGGGCGTTTATTGTATAAGGGTATGATACTAGAGAAAACATATTAGTAATGTAAATATATAAATTAATATGATTGAAGAAATGATGCAATGTCTCAAGCATGTCGAGGCATATGCCTTATTGCAAAAAGGTGTAAGCCTTGTCGTACTAGTAAGGCTTAAGCCTCAAAGCGCTCTTCCCGCACCTCAATTTGAGGCGCACATCTCCAATGGTTTTTTAAACTAAGATCGCACTAATGCATCATTGCAAGATTTCACAAAATGGTTGAGATAAGCCTTTAGGTGAAAGAAAAATAAGCTAGAAAAAGTAGAACAAAAATAAATTTTTAATCATTTTTATCATATTATTATTTCTGATTCCATGCCCAAAAAGAAATTACATGTTCTTGTTGGTATCTTGATTGTCTCATAATTCTATTAAATAGAATTTTCATTTCTATTGTGTAATAAACTTATTGCAAGCATAATTTAGTAGTAAAAGTGTGATTAACAAGCCACGTATCAATCAAAAAAAGATGCTCTAAATTGGTTTGCCCTTTGAAAATTAGTAATAGGTTTGTTCCATTGAGCATTAAAAAGCTAAGAGAACAAAGCAATCATAAAACAAAGTCACATAGGAAAAATTAATTCTTACTCTAAACAAGGTTATGAACCATTAGTCCATGAATTCGAAATCCTCATCCGCACTATCATACTATCACTCCACAATAACCCTAGTCACGACTATTAAAGAACTTAACATCCCCCAATAACTTCTTAAAAAAAGTTGAAGTCACTCTCAATTCAACAATAAAAATGTGCACGTTAGGCTAACTGTAGGTAAATGAATTCCTACTAAAGATCCAACTTATGCCCAATTCAACAAAAATGATACCTCAAGTATGTATGACAAAATTCCTCATAACATTATCATACTATGTTTATAATGCTAACCTTGCATCAACGGCTGAAGCAACAGGTACACACTACTACTTTCCTTCTTTTTACCACACTCCTCTTTACTGTGTGTTACAACATGTTTAATTTAATTTACTTGCAAAGACCCTTAGGGTAAACAACAGTAGGACATATGCTAAGTGGAACCCTACGACATACCATGAGAATCAACATCAATTGCATGCTCACACAAAAAATCCTAAACTCAAAGTTGTCACGTACGAAGCTTGGAGCAAACTTTGTGGGCAACACGATGAGGAAGCGAGGGGATGAAGGACAACTTCAAGAAACAAAGCAAGGCAAAACATGAAGCATACCTATTCCAGTTAAATCATTACTTAGCTTTAAATAACATAACCCATAAGAATTCAAGTCGATTCGTTTAGCACGACGTAAATCCTCGCATTATTTTTAGGCTCTTGCACAACCATGTTGCACGTTATAAGTTCTAACTCCCTTTAGGTGATGAGGTTGTCGTTCAGTACCACTTAACCCCTCCTATCTTCATAGGTTGTTTGCATGATTGGGTATTATGCCAGTGTAAGCTCTAAATAATAAAATCGACATGAGTGAACCTTTAAATAACATCATCTCTAAAATATGTAGTCAAACAATAAGATAGTTTGAGAAGTCATCGAGGTTCTTCTCAGGATCTGTGGTGTCACTAATTTTCCCTCATTCGAACGCCTAAAATAATTGCTACTATTTGGTCCCTTTCCACTTGATTTTCCATGTCCAACTTTGAAAACTAAACTTTGAAATCTTGGAGACAAACCCACTGATCTTAATCGATAGTTTTCTTAAGTGACTTCGGTCATTTAAGATGTGATTAATTATAGGGGATTGCATATATAGGGAACTTGGAACCCAGGTAAAATAAACCCCTTCCTAATATTTATATTAGGTATAGAAATTTGTCAGTCAAACATAAAAGACTCACAGACCAAATGAATGTCATAAACTATTTAGTTTATGCAGTCTAGCTCACAGTGAAGAAATATGTCTATCTCTTGAGATGATGTATTAATTGTGAAGTTGCATTACTTAAATTGTTTAAATGAGATCTCTGTAGTCTTATTTTTCAAAATTAAATATTTTTTTCAAAAATAAAAAATTATGTATAAAATTGAATCATTTTCAAAAGCTACCGACAGAATCACACTTTGGTGACCGACAAATATAAAAGAAAAATTCAAAGAGAAAAAGAAAATGTTAATGTTTCTCACAATAAAAGTTCAAGGCTTAGATGAGAAGCTTGAGGTTACGTTTGTATTTAAAATTGGTATCAATCTCTAAAAAAGTTAAAGAAAAAAAAACATTCTAATATAATTTGAAAAGATTTCATTTAAGAAGATAATAATGAAATTAAAACTAATTAATTTATAAGCCCCAACCAAGTATATATATTTGAGAATTACATGTTATTTTAATCAACCAAACATAAGTTATTTAAGAATATGCATATAAAAGGGAATTAATATAAGTTAAGTTAAGATTATTAAGAGTTTTTAGGAAAATTCAATCTTAAGCAGGTATTTGTGCACTTTGATATCTATATTTACTTTATTAAGAAATCTTATAACCCTAATAATTTTCATTAATTTTCAAAATGTCTAACTTTAAGAATTGAATTACTTGAGGATAAGTAATATTTAAGTTTAAGAAAACTTGATGTGTATAAAAAATTTGTGATGTGTATTATTTTGTCAAGTATAATATATTTTTATTCTTTTATAGGATATTTGTAATGTCTTATGTTGCATACAAAAGAATTGGAGTATATGGAGCATTTTGAGCAAATTGGCTAAAAGAGTTCAAACTCCCCTTGATGTGCCTAGGCACTAGTGAAGATCCCCATTCAACTAGGAAAATAGAGCACATAGAAACCTAGCGTCGTGTTCAGGCACTTAGGCGCCCCATCTAGTGATTTCATAGCATGCAAAAGATAGAGCGTTTGGAAATCCAGTGTTTAGTCCAATCAAACTGGCACCTAGACTAACACCTAGGTGCTTGAAGAGGAAAATCCTTTGTGCCAAATTAAAGTTGTTTTCTTAAAATTCTACGTTAACCCACGTTAGGATTTTTTAACTTATAGATGTAGAAGCTATTATTTTAACCTTTCAATCTTTATTTACATTCAAGTTAACCATTTGGAATGTTGAAATGAGTTGTAATATAGGACTATCAGAAGAAGACTAGATGCACAACTAAATTAAAACATATGGAACACCTTGTGGACATGAAACTATTCAAAATTCCATATGTCAGTTCCGAGCATTAGGTTCTGATTTGGAGCACCTAGTTCCTGCTCGTTCTGTCTTTATTGTTGTAAGGGAATAAAAGGCAAGCATTGAGATTTTTGATGGGTATTGGGTCGCTCACGCTCAGAGGAGCATTATATTTCCCAGATGGGTGTCAAGTCACTCATACCTGGAGGAGCTTTGGGTTGCTTTCTTGCAGTGCCAAATTCCATATACTCGGTTCTTCATGTTAGATGGATGAAGTGATGGGTTTCCAAGATGGGCGAGGAGTCTCCAAATTGGTTGATGTCTTTCAAATACATATGATCTTTATATAGCATTTTTATAGTATTTGTGTCATTTTTTATGCTTCTTTTTATGATATTTGTGGTTATATATGCAGTGTAATGATGATTAGGTAACATGTGGAACAAGGGAGATGAAACAGGCACAATACATGTTGAACTGGGTTGAACTAAGCTAAATTGATGCTTAGGCACCATTCATGGAAGCTTAAGCATCAAACTTGGGTGCCCAGGCGCCCAGAGCCAGAGGCCCAGTCGCTTGGGTGTCCAAGAACAATGTTTTATTTACCCATTTTTTGAAACCTCATATGAAATTTTTTTTAAACTATAGCCTACTGATCAAGGCAAATTTTTCACACCTCAACTTAATATGTGGCTCTCACACTATAATGCATCAATTTTAATATGATTAGAGTATTCTGTATATATAACAAAATAGCTTGAATGAACAAAACAAAATGAAACATCTTTGAATAGTGCTCAAGCCATGATAAAACAACAATTAACCAAAATAAATAATAATCAATCTATGATTGAACAATCATTGAAACATATTTAATAATATGTAAATAATGATTATACTCTTATCAAACATTTTCAAATCATACTCGAATGATAATCAAATAATAATCAGACCATGATTAAATAGTAACATAACCAACTTTAAATCTTGTAGGATCATAATTGAAAAATCCTTAAACCATCTTCTAATTATGAAGCATGATTAAATAGTTTGTACCATGATTGAATCATCTATGAACGTTCAAAGATAATTTAATAATGACTCAAACAAGATTTAAAGGCTATTGGAAGATTAGTCGAGTCATGGTTGAAGATAGTTTGAAGATGCATAATTAGGGTATAATTATTGTCCCAAGATTGTATTTAAAAATTATTGAATTATGATTTAATCATAATTTGGAGATGAAGGTGATTCTAGCAAGTTTCTAACATGTAGTTTAATGTATATTAACACTCATTAGGGATTAGCATAAGAACTTTGTATTTAGTCTTTAAATGTTCAAACAAATAACATCATAATTTTTTTGCAAAAGATGAATGTAAAAAATGGGGCAACTGCATACCACCCAAAACTTGTTATTTACAAATCAACCATCCTCTTTCATCCATTTTTCAAATTATCCCTCAAATAAAAAAATTCATATTAAAACCCCATCCCATACTTTTCATTTTTATTAAAATTTCAACAAATTGTTTGTAAAACACATAAACACATCGATTTGACAATTCAAAAAAAATCACATGGNAACTTGTTATTTACAAATCAACCATCCTCTTTCATCCATTTTTCAAATTATCCCTCAAATAAAAAAATTCATGATAAAACCCCATCCCATACTTTTCATTTTTATTAAAATTTCAACAAATTGTTCGTAAAACACATAAACACATTGATTTGACAGTTCAAAAAAAATCACATGAAGGATTAATTTGTCAATATCAATATTTTAGATCATCTATATATAATTACCTCATAAGAAAATCATGTTGTAAAATTCATCAAAGTATGAATACTTACGCTTCAAAATCCCAAACCTAACGCTAATTGAAAAAAAGAAAAAATTGAATAGGACATATCATGGAAAGTTGTATAACCGTTAAAATTCAAAATTTCACGAAAGAAATATAAGGCTTAAAATTTTTTCTTACCTATATTATTATGTGGCATTTAAATTTATTTTTTATTAAGAAAATTACATCGTATTACTGTCTATTTTCTCACGTTTTATTTATGTTATTAGCAAGAATTTGAAAGATAGAAGAATAATCATAGAAGTATTTAAGACTATTCCGAAGGCGAAATCATTACAGATCAACCTCAGATAGTTGCAGCTTTCCTACCGCTCCTCCCATTCAAAGCAAGCGGACCCAAAATCTGAAGGAGGAAAGAAACAATCGGAGAAGAGGGAAGCCATGGCGGACTCCGCAAGANCTATTCCGAAGGCGAAATCATTACAGATCAACCTCAGATAGTTGCAGCTTTCCTACCGCTCCTCCCATTCAAGGCAAGCGGACCCAAAATCTGAAGGAGGAGGAAAGAAACAATCGGAGAAGAGGGAAGCCATGACGGACTCCGCAAGAGTTTTGTCTCACGTTCCTCGAGTCAAGCTCGGGTCTCAAGGGCTCGAGGTCTCGCTCCAGGGACTGGGGTGTATGGGTATGTCTGCCTTCTATGGCCCTTCCAAGCCCGAGAAGGACATGATCGATCTCATCTACCACGCCGTTCATTCCGGCGTCACTTTCCTTGATACTTCCGACCTCTATGGACCCCACACCAACGAGATCCTTCTCGGGAAGGTCTTGATCTTATACCTCTAGTTACTATTTATAAACCTGTTTTATTAGTTAGGGTTTTAGGTGAGAGCTTTGCAATTTGATTTGCATGATTTTTGTTCGATGTAGGCTCTGCGAGAAGGGCTTAGGGAGAAAGTTGAGCTCGCCACCAAGTTCGGAGTCAGATTCTACGATGACGGGAGGAGGGAAATTTCAGGGGAACCTTCTTATGTCAGGTCGGCATGCGAGGCGAGCCTGAAGAGACTTGGGGTTGACTGCATCGATCTGTATTACCAGCATCGGATTGACACGCGTGTGCCCGTTGAAGTTACGGTACGTTTTTTCTGCCACACAACAGTTTCAAAATATTTCTGTTTTGGTTTACATTAAATTTTTTTCTTACCCAGAGTCAATATTCTTTATTTGTTAATGTTGTACTGGTATCAGTATTAATTAAAATTTTGACCAAGTCACAATTTTCTTAGCTAAGTTGACCTGATAATCTTTCCTCAAATTTAGGGGGTTCTAATCCTTCCCAATTATCATGCTAATTGCACCATAAGCAGCCACCAATTCCATCTATCTAAATGAATGATTGTGATGGGCTTTTTCAAAATCGGAGGTATTTTGTAGATGTGATCTACACAGTTTGATATTGTGGTACATGACCGTCATGTTTGGGTTTAGAGTGTTTCCGGTTGTAGTTTTTAAGCAACTAATATTTGCTTAGGTGATGTAATTGATTAATCATCGATACTCATAATTTGATAAAAATTGCAGCATTTAATAGCTTTTATAACTACAAGGATAAAGTAATCTCTTTAAAGAATGGATATTGGAGACACCCCCCTATTTGGTGGTGATATTGTTACTTTGTCCCTGAGCGTGCATAACCTTAGAGATGAAAATGGCTTGGTAAGTATATCTGCCAGTTGCTCGTCCGAAGACAGATATTGAAGTGTAATTTCATTAGATTGGATGTGATTTCTGATGAAATTGTAGTTGATCTTTATATGCTTCGTTTGAGCAATGAAAGTAGGATTCTGAGCAATTACAATAGGTGACTGATTATCATAGTAAATTATGGTGTGAATGGAACTGAATTTGAAAGTCTTTGTGAAGTTTTCTGAGCCATATAACATCTGTCACTGCTGAAGGTATAGCACGGTACTCAGCGTCATTTTGTCATTGCAATATGTGACTGATTATCATAGTAAATAGGTTTGGCAGTTGTAATTCATGTTGAAGTTTCTGCATGAGGTCACAATCGTTACCATTGAGAAGAATATCATCTACGTTGAGTAGAAGGTAGAGTAGGTGAGACTTGTTCTTGTAAATGTAGAGAGATGCGTCAGCCACACTGAGGATACATCAAAATTAATTGAGTAGTGAATGAAGCATTCCACAGCCTTGGAGCCTGCTTAAGGCCATAGATAGACTTTTGTAGAAGACAGACATGAGTCGGGTGGGTAGGATCCTTGTAGCCTGTCGGTTGATGCATATAAATCATTTCTTGATGGCGATTGTGTAAGAATGCATTAGAAACATCCGTTTGGAAGACTTTATATTTATGTTGAAGAGCAAGCATAATCAATAGTAGTAAAGTGCGTATTTTGGCTACAAGACTAAATGTATTTGTATGGTTAAGCCCGAATTCTTGCTGATATCTCAAAGCCACTAGATGAGCCTTGTAGCGAGCAGTAGAACCATCAATATTGCATTTAATTTTGCATTTCCACTCTCTTCCAAGTATTCGTTGATCTATAGGGGGAGAAACAAGCTTCCATGTGTTTTTGGCTTGCAAGTCAATAAATTCTTCATTGCATTCTGCCACTGAACATGCTAAACCGCCTATTTAGAATTGCTTGGTTGATTCTGAGGAGATGTCTCATGGAATAGATCAAGGAGAACCTTCTTGTGAAGTGAACCAGTTTGAGAACTAGTCATCATAGAATATTTTGATGGAGGTCTATGGGTGGGAGAGGGCTGTTGGAAATTTTGTCAGGTGTAGATTCAACTGATAAAGTGTTTTCGGTCAAAGGTAGGGAGCGGGGTGAGGTTCGGTGAGAGGCACTGGAAGTAGCGACTAAGGGAATATTAGGAGAGGCAGAGTACATAGTGGAGGTTGGAATGAGTAGAGGTGATCGGATGTGTGAGGTAGGAGAGGGGCTTTCAGGCAAACACTTGGCCATGTAGGGGAAGACCGATTCGTTGAAAATAACCTGGCGAGCTATGATCTTATTACCAATGGTGGGTCGAGACACTTGTAACCTTTGGTATGGGATGGATAGCCAAGAAAAACACAGGGAAGGGATCTAGATTGTAGTTTATTTCGATGAATAGATGGGATCCAGAGAAAGCATTGGTAGCCAAAGGATTTAAGAAGGTTATATTGCGGTGAGGTACCATTGAGAATCTGATAGGGTGATAGATTTCTAGTATCTTTTGATGATAGTCTGTTGATCAAATAAATTGTTGTATGCACCATTTCGAGCCAAAGCGACGGAGGAACATGGAAGCCTAAAATTAGAGCATGAGTTGTCCCCAAAATATGGCAATGTTTCTGTTCAGCGGTTACATTTTGTTGCGGTGTGCAGGGACAACTCAATTGATGAATAATACCATATATGCTGAGTAAGCATTTAAATGCATGACTAGTATATTTTGTTCTAGAAATTCTGTGACACTAAAGTAAAATTTATATGTCTTAGTTTAGTATGTAGATTTAACACATACAGAGATGAGATGTGTTGAAAGATGAGAAACCACAAATTTTATATAGAAAACTTGGACAACCACGGAGCCTATCTCAATTAAAATTATCCACCACTATTTTCTTGAATTGGAGAAGATGAGATTATAGAGTTTTAACTGAGTTATAACAATTAAGCAAAAACAGTCATGTGTCAGTAGTTAGGTTGCAACAGTCGTAAGATAGTAATTTGACTACAACAATCACTGGCGATGGTCGATGATGAACATTGGTGGTTGACTTAAAGCTATTCTATAGTGTATGAAATTAGCTACCTCTTTCGTATTGAAAATAGGGTCATATTTATGTTGTTTTGGGAAAAAAAAGACTTTTTGGTAAATTTAGCCAAAATCCCAAAATACTCCATGGGATGGTCAATGTTAATTTTTTTATCATAAATGATTCTTTTAGTATTTAAGTATCTTGATGAGCTCAACATTATGCAATCTTAGGTTCTGTGAATTTTTCTTTTCGAGACACTCCATTTAATTATAAACGTGTCAAATTTGAAGATCATTTGACCTTTTAATTAATACTTCGAAGTTTTCATTTCCAATCCTTCTTCAAGTGCTTGATCCAAATTTCTTTATCCTTTGATTGAATTAATTTTATTGTTTTTGGGTTCATATTATAGAGATGCTATCTTTGACGAGAAAATTGTTGATATTGAAGTTTGAGGTATCTTAGTTTGACTCTGTAAAATTTTTAATACAATATGCATCGAAATTCATGCTTCTAATTACTTTGAAGGTACAAAAATTGTTTACTATATGTTTATAATTTTTGTGAATTGCAATTGGGCCCTTTAAAGTACATTTATATTAGCTTCTATAAGCCAATGATGATGATGTTGATGACCTACATATGCTCACATGCCGACACCAAAAAATTGTGATAAGATTAATGATGATAAAGATGTATAAGCTAACGTATAATAAGTTGCCCTTTTCTTTGATATGTTTATTTAGTATTATCACAATGCTGAAATTTATAATTCGGGATAAATCCTAGTTACGAATTTCACCATTTAATCTTCAGGTGGGAGAACTTAAGAAACTAGTTGAGGAAGGGAAGATAAAATATATAGGATTGTCTGAGGCTTCTGCTTCAACAATTAGGAGGGCGCATGCAGTTCATCCAATTTCTGCAGTGCAGCTAGAGTGGTCTTTGTGGTCACGGGATGTTGAGGTTGATATCATTCCTACCTGCAGGTTTGTTTTATATCCATTTGGCATTATCAGAACGGCGGAGGGTGTTGATGAAATTTTTGCCCGTAAGCAATTTCCCTCTTTTTTCTTACCTAACAGGGAACTTGGAATAGGCATTGTTGCATACAGCCCACTTGGGAGGGGCTTCTTCTCTTATGGGCCAAAGTTAGTTGATGAGCTATCCAGCGAAGACGTCCGCAAGGTGCATATATTTGTGCTCCATTTTTTTTTTCCTTTAATCTGATAGTATGCTTTAAAGTTTAAATAATAATTATAAGTGGACTGATGTGCTACTTTTCCAATATAGAATAATTACATTTCCCGCAGAAAAACTGGCAAGCTATTTTGCATGTCTTGGTTCTTATCCAGCTTACAAAGATTTAAATATCCCTTTGCTTCTTGGAGTGCACTTTTAATGGTGATGACTATAACACAACTAACTTACATCTGAGTATTTCTAAAATTAACAAATTGCAGATGTTGCCAAGGTTTCAACCTGAGAATTTAGACAAAAATGCTGAAATATTTGAGAGAGTTAATGAAATTGCATCCAGAAAGGGTTGTACGCCCTCACAACTTGCACTCGCTTGGGTGCATCACCAGGGAAGCGATGTAGTCCCCATTCCCGGCACTACGAAAATCGAAAACTTCAATCAGAATGTTGGGGCACTTTCTGTGAAGCTTACGACTGAAGAAATAGCTGAACTTGAATCATATGCTTCTGAAGATGCTGTGAAGGGTGATAGATATGGCACCGGAATGGCGACCTGGAATAACTCTGAGACCCCTCCCCTTTCCTCTTGGAATGTTGAATGATGGTGCCTTTATTGCTGTTTTGCAGCTCTGTGAAGAATGATTTATGCTTGCGTGTTCCTTTCTTGAGCTGCTGGATTAGTTATACTTGGATCAACTTAAAGGGTGCTTTTGCCACTTATTTCTCGTAATCACAATGATA
>JXCR01113652.1:0-12793 GCA_002079205.1 Phalaenopsis hybrid cultivar | reverse complement strand
AAAAGTAGTCTAATCCGAGTCAAAACAAGCTCAGATCAAGTCATTAAATCATCCTTGAAAGATTTTTTGACACATTTAGAATGTTAAACAGATGTCGACACTAACAAGTTTACACTCGAATCGATCGGCTCGACAAGACGAATCCAACGAGACCAAGATCACTTAATTCCGACATCTTTAAGGCACTTAAATGTCCATTAAACATGGTCTGATTAAATAAAACTCTCTGAACTGTCCGATCAAAATGGTTAATAATCCTGCATTGATTGCACCCATTACACTATAAATAGACCCCCACTCCTCACCTAAGGGGAAGCTGAAATTTAGAGAGAAAATCTGAGACNCATATGTATTGATTATCAAAAATCAAATTATGCCATAAGAAAAAATCACATTTGTTTACCTTTTCTGGATCAAATTCTAGATAGGCTAGCTATCCATCGATATTTTTGGTTTTTAGATGAATATTACTATGTATCATCAAATACCTAAAGCTCCAGAGTATTAAGAGAAAACAATGTTCACAAGTCCTAAAGGGACTTTTGCTTTTCGTAGAATGTCTTTTGGGTTGTGTAATGCACCGACAATATTCCAATGGTGTATGATGTCAATTTTCTATAACCTAATTGAGAAAGGGATAGAAGTTTTTATGGATGATTTCTTAGTGTTTGGCTATACATTTGACTTTTGTCTGGATCATCTTGTGTAGGTGCTAAAATGCTATGATGAGACTAATTTTGTTCTCAATTAAGAAAAATATCAATTTATGGTTTCATTAGGAATTGTTTTAGGTCATAACATATCTGTAAAAAGAATGGAAGTAGACCCAACAAAAGTACAAGTTAGTGAAAAACTGCCACCACCCACTAATGTTAGGGGAGTTCGAAGTTTCCTTGGACATTCTGGACACTATAGAAGATATATAAATCTATGCCATCTCTTGAAAACTTATCCTATTCTACATTCNAATCGATCGGCTCGACAAGACGAATCCAACGAGACCAAGATCACTTAATTCCGACATCTTTAAGGCACTTAAATGTCCCTTAAACATGGTCTGATTAAATAAAACTCTCTGAACCGTCCGATCAAAATGGTTAATAATCCTGCATTGATTGCACTCATTACACTATAAATAAACCATCACTCCTCACCTAAGGGGAAGCTGAAATTTAGAGAGAAAATCTGAGAATTTGAGGAAAAGCTGCAGCTCAACATCACCGCTGACCGTCACAATCACCGCCGACCGTCGTCGATCGCTGTTGACCACAGCCGACCGCCGTCGCCCACCGTCGAACGTCGTGGACCAGCGATGATCGTCGTCGACTGTCGTCGACCGCCGCCAACCGACGTCGACTGCTGACGACCGTCACCAACCACCGCTGACCCTCGTCCTCCTTCGACCGTTGTCGACCTCCTCCAACTGTCATCTACCAGCACTAACTAATATCAATCCCCACCAACCATACGTCGTTAGTCGACTTTGTAATATGAAAAATATAATTATCATTTCCAGTCTGTGGGACAAGAGATATCTGTAATCATCAATTAATGGTGGATTTCCGCAACTCGGCCAGACCCTGTGGTTTTTCTCTTACAGGCTTTCCACGTAAAAACATATGGAGTCATCACCGTTTATTTCTCTTTCATCTATGTGTGTGCTGAACACTCGTACAACACTAAGACAATAGTCTGTTACTCTACCGCCGCGAATTTTCTAGCACGCATCAATTTTTTTTCTTATGTGATTTAAGCATGTTGGCATCATTTTTTTTATGTCATGTGTGTATGGGGCGTCAATATTACCTAAGGAGGGCGTCCATGTCGTTAACACTTCGAATACATGCTAAAAAATGCGCAAATTATCGTTTTGACCCAAATTGCTAAAAAATTGTCCGAACGACCCCGAACGACGAAACGGACCACACCAGTGCGTCCAGAACGTCGATTTTATATAGGGGAGAAGTTCATTTCGCTACGATAACGTATTCGACAAAAAGACGCGGAGAGATAATAATAATAATAATATTATTATTATTATTATTATTATAATAAAAAATAGATATATTATTCTTAAAAAAAATCACTCCTCTCTCCCCCATCCTCCCAAAGCCAATCGCGACCCCTCCCATTTTTCGCGACTCCTCCCCGGGTCGCCTCGCGGAAAACCGACCCAAGCTCCTCATCGCCGGCGAACNTTCTTCTTTTTCTCAGCCAACCTTGTCATTTTACCTTCATGGCGGCCGGATACTTCACCTGAGCACTTCGACGTCGCCGGACAGCGAGCATTGCCGCTGTTTGAGAATGTGCAAGCGTCTCTTCCTTTGCGAGGAAAACTCCCCCTCTTTCACCGTCGTCAAGCGCCCCTCGAAGATATATTTTGATTATACTTTTATATGCAAAAATTATTATTTTTGGATGATTTGCACTCACTGCTCCCTTCCTCTCCTGCCCTTCTTGGCTCTGTTTTTGTCCTGTGCGCGTTTTACGAGGCACACTAGAGCATGGATCGGACGTCGGCGAGCTTGGCGCAAGCAAAGAAAACGCGTCTGAAACCGTCACGGTGGTGAGATTCTCTAACTCCTAGTTGGCTCTAGGTTTTAGCGGTGTCTAGGCGTGTGGGTTCGATCGCCCACACGGAGTGCGTGCGCNTCTCTAACTCCTAGTTGGCCCTAGGTTTTAGCGGTGTCTAGGCGTGTGGGTTCGATCGCCCACACGGAGTGCGAGCGCCGGCATGAATTGGCTGGACGACGTGTCTACGTGATGGAACGTCGATTTCCTAGAGCTAGCCTTTAGGTTAGGACTTCCTGTGCGTAACCAAACACCCTCCGTAGAGCCGAATGTCTCCATTTTGTTGTGAGTCTTAGTACAAGTCCCGATGGGTTGGAGTCCCTCACTCCCATTGTTTTAGTTTTTCCCAGCTTTACTTGGAGAAGCTAGGGGGTCGGACTTAACAAAGCGAGAGAAGCTTCGTAGCTGGCTCGCTTTACAAAGCCTGGATGAGTTTGAGAAATGGAAAAAACTTTGAAGCTAGCACATTTCGCAATGTCGTTGAGAGTTTTCCCTTCGGTGATTCGGGGAGAAAACTCCTCACATTTTCACACCAAAGCTGGAGGCAGCGATGTCGCATAANTCCCTCACTCCCATTGTTTTAGTTTTTCCCAGCTTTACTTGGAGAAGCTAGGGGGTCGGACTTAACAAAGCGGGAGAAGCTTCGTAGCTGGCTCGCTTTGCAAAGCTTGAATGAGTTCGAGAAATGGAAAAGGCTTTGAAGCTAGCACATTTCGCGATGTCGTTGAGAGTTTTCCCTTCGGAGATTCGAGGAGAAAACTCCTCACATTCTCACACCAAAGCTGGAGGCAGCGATGTCGCATATCCAAGGGTTTAAACCTTAGGTTTCCTAGATGAGGTCGTTAGTACGAGCGTGACTCGCTATCATATGTGGTCATATGAACCTCGTTGTTTGCATGTGCATATCTTGCAAGTTGCATATTGTATGTCATATATTGCACTCTACACCTTGCATTTGCACTTGCACCTTGCACATTGCACTCTGCACCTTGCATATGCACCTTGCACCTTGCACCTTGCATTTGCACTTATACTTGCACCACTTGTGCCTTGATCGGTCGCCCCGTACCAGTCGAGACCACTTGTGGCTCGGTCGGTTATCCTGAACCGGTCACATCACTTGTGTTTCAGTCGGCTACCCAGGCTCGATTGATACAAAACTTTGGATTGATCGGATTTTGCATCTCGATCGACCGACCATTTTCTCCTTTACATGTTGTGTATGTGCATGTACATGTTTGTCTCCATAATCGATATCATCTACTCGAGTTCCATTCTTTCGGATCACTGTCTTACCAACATACCCTTTTTTTGGGCCCCTGACGTTACAACATGTCTATCTCCGGGTCACTACCTTACCCGTATACCCTCTTTTCGGGCCCCTGCCACTACGGCATGCCTACCTCTGGGTCACTGCCTTACTGATATACCATCTTTTCAGGCCCTTTCGCTACGACATGCCTACCTCTGGGTCACTGCCTTACCGGTATACCCTCTTTTTGGGCACTGTTTTACTGGTATACTCTCTTTCGGTCCACTGCCGCCANGTGTATGTGCATGTACATGTTTGTCTCCATAATCGATATCATCTACTCGAGTTCCATTCTTTCGGATCACTGCCTTACCGACATACCCTTTTTTCGGGCCCCTGACGTTACAGCTTGTCTATCTCCGGGTCACTACCTTACCGGTATACCCTCTTTTCGGGCCCCTGCCACTACGGCATGTCTACCTATGGGTCATTGCCTTACTGGTATACCATCTTTTCAGGGCCTTTCGCTACTATATGCCTACCTCTGGGTCACTGTCTTACCGGTATACCCTCTTTTCGGGCCACTGTTTTACTGGTATATCCTCTTTCGGTCCACTGCCGTCATGACATGCCCACATTCGGGTCACTGCCTTACCAGTATACCCTCTTTTTGAGCTGCTACTGCCACGACATGCCCATTCCTTCGGGTCACTGTCTTACAGGCATACGCTCTTTTCGGGCCGCTGCCGCCACTACATGCCCATTCCTTCGGGTCACCGCCTTATCAAAATACCCTCTTTTTGGGTCCCTACCGCTACGGCATGCCCATTTCTGCTAGTTAATGACTTCATGGCATACTCTTTATCATTGCCTATATGTTTTGATTTTCTTGCATTAGCATTTGCATTTGCATGTTTTCATGGATAGCGACTCAGGTTCGTCGGGAGAGTGAGCCCGTGCTGGTCTCAATGCCTTAACGAGCATTGCTTGCTGGGTTGATTCTAGTGAGCAATGCAAGTTAAGTCATCAGGACTGACATGAGTATGACTGTGTTAAAAATCTAATGAATCTAACTAGTGTCATTCCCTTTTCTAACATACCATACCAATTCATGCCTTAACTAGTGACTCTTTAAGATAATAAAATTTAGGATTAAAATATTCAGGATTTAAAAATTACAATATTTACTTTCTTGCATATATTAATAGAGTCTCCACAATACTTATGATCATTCTAGATAACTGCATTCATGTTGCATGTCCTGATGAGGAGTCCCCGTACTTTTCCAACTTGACTGACCCAACATATCTTCGTATAAGTGGTTGTTTAGTGCGCCTGGGGTGTTAGAAGGCTCCCTGACCTAGACGGGGTGTAAGTCCTTTTGTTGGAGTGTTTACAACTTTGTAGTTGAACCTCCGCTTTCTCCTCTTTCTGGAGGCATCATTGTCATGTCGGCATGTATAAGTTCCACCTCTTGGAGCTCCAGTTTATAGTCATAGGGTATAGTTTTCTTCCTTTGACCTTAGGGCTACCGAGGTTCCCGTGGATGATGCAATTCACAGATTGCTGACCGGGGTTTTCAGGACGTGTTGGGTCGACCCTTTTTGTTTGGAGTGTTTCCAGCTTTGTAGCTGAACCTCCATTTCTCTTCTTTCCAGAGGCATCCTTGTCATTTCGTAGGTATAAGTCCCACCTCTTGGAGCTCCAGCTTGTAGTCATAGGATAGAGTTTCCTTCCTTTACCCACCTCTTGAAGCTCCAGCTTGTAGTCATAAGATAGAGTTTCCTTCCTTTGACCTTAGGGCTATAGCTCCAGTTTATAGTCATAGGATAGAGTTTCCTTCCTTTGATCTTAGGGCTACCGAAGTTCCAGTTTCCTTCCTTTGACCTTAGGGCTACCGAGGTTTCTGTGGATGATGCAATTCACAGATTGCTGACCGGGGATCTCAAGTTGTGTTGGGTCGACTACCTTCACGACCAGGTAGACTTAGGGTCCTAGTAGTTGTGTATGACTGGTCTGTTGTACCCCGACCCAGTTACATCTACCTTTTAGGATCACTCTGCCTTCCTTTTTTGTTGAGCCCCTTTGAGTCTTGTCGCTCCTTGACCTCGTTGATATCACATTGACGGCCCGATGCCGATGAGCTGCCGCCCATTTGGGATACGACGATTTGTCATCTGCCCTTTGGCTCGGATGTGCTTTGACGTATTGGGATATCCCCGTTAAGATGATTTAGGTTATTTCGTGGGCCCCATGTGCCGATAAGTCGTCACCCATTCCGGGATGTGAAAGACTCATTTTATGTCCGATTGTTTAGCGTGAGCTTTGAAGCATTGGTATTGGACCCACACGGAATAACCTTCCTTTGGTTTTCTATACCCGAGGTCTATGATAATATCAAGCGAAACTCCTTTTATCTAGAGTATTCTTGGGTATCCTCCAAGATGTAATTAACCAGTAGGAACACGTTCCTCTGTGAGTGCTCTTGACACCAGAACAGGTACATACACCTGACTATCTGGTTATGAGTAATCTATGCAGATACTTCTTTCGCGGATATTGGTTTCAGGTGCCTCCACCCGATCTTATTTGGGCGGACATTCTTAACCTATCATTGCGAGGTTTATCGCACGTAGACTCTCCACGTTTTACTTTTTCTCTTGTTTATCTCTTTGTCGTATGTCCCTTCTTATTTGGTTTCTCTCATCCTCGAATCATTTATATGGTTTGGGAGGGAGATTTGTTCGAATGGGGGAAGTATAATACGATCGACAAANTATATATATATATATATATATATATATATATATATATATATATATATATATATATATATACATATATATCTAAACAATATGCATAAAAGCAATAATGTGAGCATTTCACACACATGATATCAAAATGTAAAAATAACATATATAATATAAAAATATATTTTTTGATTTAAAATATTTTATAATCTTTTCTTCGCTCCTCATAACTCAATTTATTTTTATTTTTTATTCATAATTTATGTCTCAATTATATCACTATTTGTTAACATTTATTTAACTATAACAAAATCAAATAACTCGTTACATTGACACCATGAAAAACATCAATGCATTTGAATAACAAAATGAAAATAATTTAAAAATAATCAGAAATTTTTTTTTTATTTTCTTATGAATAGTCACTAAAAGGTCATATTTATACACGAGCAATTATATCGATTCAATTCATCATCTTCAGACCCTCATCCACTGCACAAAATTTCTCATGAAGTCATCTGTTTGATCCAAGGCATGAAGTCATCTGTTTGAAATTAGGTCTAATACTGAGATAGAAAATTAGTTTGATTTTGCTTTGGCTATCACNACAAAATTTCTCATGAAGTCATCTGTTTGATCCAAGGCATGAAGTCATCTGTTTGAAATTAAGTCTAATACTAAGATAGAAAATTAGTTTGATTTTGCTTTGGCTATCACATAATTAATTACATTGACCGGAATGTTTAAACATATGCAGCTAAATTCATTCATCTTTATTTTCAGAACTGAATTTTGGANGAAAAATAAATTCAGGGGTCCCCATTCTTAACTGTCATTTTCGCCTTGATATATAGAGCAATATTTTTACCATAAAAATATTTTAATTTAATATTGACTGTGTATTTTTCCTGGTTACTATATGATTTTTGCTGCCAATTTGAGGATTTTGAAAGAAAATATCATTGAATATTCAACCTTGCAATATTATAATAAAACCATGCAGATTCACACCATTCAATATTTACATACATCCTGTAACATTATTTGAAGCTCGGAGGCTTTAAAGAGGGCGCTGAGAGAAAACATTACGTCTGGTAAACTAGACATGTGATTCATGAGAGGTGCAAACAAGTCAAGCCGATCTCGAGCCATGCCAAACTCGAGTCCAACTTGCTTGTCAAATTGTGAGCTCGAGGTTAAATGACAAGTTCAAGCTCGGCTGATCATAGCGGTCGGAACAGCTCTANTTAACTGTCATTTTCGCCTTGATATATAGAGCAATATTTTTACCATAAAAATATTTTAATTTAATATTGACTGTGTATTTTTCCTGGTTACTATATGATTTTTGCTGCCAATTTGAGGATTTTTAAAGAAAATATCATTGAATATTCAACCTTGCAATATTATAATAAAATCATGCAGATTCACACCATTCAATATTTACATACATCCTGTAACATTTTTTGAAGCTCAAAGGCTTTAATGAGGGCGCTGAGAGAAAACATTACGTCTGGTAAATTAGACGNTTAACTGTCATTTTCGCCTTGATATATAGAGCAATATTTTTACCATAAAAATATTTTAATTTAATATTGACTCTGTATTTTTCCTGATTACTATATGATTTTAGCTGCCAATTTGAGGATTTTGAAAGAAAATATCATGAATATTCAACCTTGCAATATTATAATAATACCATGCAGATTCACACCATTCAATATTTACATACATCCTGTAACATTTTTTGAAGCTCAAAGGCTTCAATGAGGACGCTNTAGACGTGTGATTCATGAGAGGTGCAAACAAGTCAAGCCGATCTCGAGCCATGCCAAACTCGAGTCCAGCTTGCTCGTCAAATTGTGAGCTCGAGGTTAAATGACAAGTTCAAGCTCGACTGATCATAGCGGTCGGAACAGCTCTCGACCTCGAACAAAGAATTATAATTGTATGGAGNAACTCGAGTCCAGCTTGCTCGTCAAATTGTGAGCTCGAGGTTAAATGACAAGTTCAAGCTCGACTGATCATAACGGTCGGAACAGCTCTCGACCTCGAACAAAGAATTATAATTGTATGGAAAGAATGATAATATGCAGCTAATGACTAGTGGCAGCAAGCCGAGCAGAGACAAACTCTGGCACGTGGTTTGATGAACTCTGTTCGTGAGATCCATGGATTAAGGAAGTAACATTTTCATGCTGTGCTGACATCATTTTATAATAACTTATACGATTTGCCTTTTTCACGAATTTCAACGCACGCGATCTTTTAAGAACCGTGGTCAACAAGCTTAAGTGACTCCTATTCTCAATTTCCTCGAACTCTCTCCTCCCTCTGATCGCCCTTAAACTCTTCGCCAATAAATGNTTATACGGTTTGCCTTTTTCACGAATTTCAACGCACGCGATCTTTTAAGAACCGTGGTCAACAAGCTTAATTGACTCCTATTCTCAATTTCCTCGAACTCTCTCCTCCCCCTGATCGCCATTAACTCTTCGCCAATATATACTCTCCAAAGACAAGCAATTAAGCACCTCTCCTTCTCATAAAATTCTATAAAGAAGAAATCAATCATGTGCTATCGATACTCTTCAGTTCTATTTTTGGTCGTCATCATCATCGCCGTCATGACAGCAGCTTGCATGCAGAGCACCGCTGCTCTGCGAGTGATGCCGGAAGAAGTTAACGGCGGCAAGCAGGATCAAGGCCCGGCGGTGGTGATGTGGTTGGCGAGGCTGACGTCGGGATCAAGCCCCGGCGTCGGGCATCGCCGTTAGTTTCGACGTGCAGCGAGCCTCTGTAATCATTGCTAGTGTTATCATGAGTATAATAGGAAAGGGAAGCAAATTATACAAACCCTAGTTGAGTTAAAGAGTTAACTAGGTGATTGAATATATTGTAATTCATTTATTTGTAATTTTTTTTTTCTTGATAATAAGAGATNTTCATTTATTTGTATTTTTTTTTTCTTGATAATAAGAGATGAGTTTGTGTATTTATTTGCAATTTGACAAAAGTATAAGGCTTTGATTGCAGAATGTTTTAATAACGTGTCATGATTTTAATTAATTTCATATTTTTTAATAATTATAGCTAAAAGCTATATATTTGTAGAAATAAAATTGTGGAAGTGTGACTAAATAGTTATACCTAATTACAATTCATTTTAAGCAAATAAACAATGGTGGTAAATTTGTAATAATAAAATTAAAGATAAAATTTCAGTCACATTTTCTTAAGAAAAATGTGAGAAAGTTTCAATTGATTGTGCTAGCTTGCTAAACTTTTTGACTACTAGTCTTAATCATATTTAATTTAAGAAATTTGCATATCTATCCAAAGAGAATGCATACATGATACAAGTAACTTCACAAAACAGCAAAAACGATCAATCAAAAACTAGAAAAATTTGTGTACGTTTTACGTAAAACGTACGCAGCGTTGCTTACATAAGGATGTTATAAGGAGGGTATTGGGTGGTTATATCCGCGTTATACACCCTGTAACATCCATGTAACCTACACGTACCTTCTAGTAAGTTTCGCGCTTCTTTATGTTATAGATAAGTTACAGTGAAGTTACATGAGATATAACGCAGATATAACCCTCAAATATTCTCCCTGTAACCTACAGACGTACGCAACGCTGCATACATCTTACGTACGCAAATTTTTTTCCAAAACGCCCATCCCGAATTATTAATAGTTGCACGAGTGAGTTTTAACATAAATCTTCTTGCATATATGACCCTTACAAATGGAAAAATCCTTCTTTAAAGAAGATCTCTTACATATATGAACCTTACAAATCTATTTTTACTAAAATTTTTTTTCCTATAAAAAAAATAAAAGAAGAAATTCTCAGACGAAATCTTCACCAATAGTAGAAAGATCACTCCAGCCCTCAAATCTTATTTTTTAAGTAGTATATACTATATATGATCCATATACTAACAACAAGACAAGGAAATGTAAATTCTTAAAATATATCATCTATCTATCTGTATATATTGGGAATTTGCATATATGCCTCACAATTCTGATGTATTTATACACCTAACACCTAAATCTAGATATTTACATTTATAATATTATGGTGTCTCGTAACCTACACAAGAAGACATGTAATTCACTTTAAAGAAATTTAATAATAGCGATATTTTTTATATGATTGATGCATGCTAGAAAATTCGTGGGGGTAGGATAATAGATTATCATTTTAGCATGTCACGAGATTTAAACACACTTTCAGATGAAAGAAAACAACACGTGGAAACATCAACAAATTTTACGTAAATAATCTGTAGAAGGAAAAACCACAGTGTTTGACCCAACTGAAGAAATTCATTATAGACTGAAGATTACAAATACAATCTCTTGTCCCACATGAGAGAAAAAATGTTACACAACCTTCAAAACTACAAAGTTAGTGTGTGGATGAACTTGTCACAAGAAATAGACGACGATCGATAGTGATCTGCAGCGGCCGTCAAGTGGTGGACAAAGATCGTTGGCAGCAATCAATGACTACATGAGTGATACTGGACTTTTGTTTTTCTTTTCAAGCTTAAAGCTCTTCTTCAAATTTCAAGATCTCTCCCAATTTTTACAATGGACATGTAGGGCTCTATCATAGAATCTCAATTGTAATTAATGAGATATCCAAACCACTATAATCGGACGGCCTGGAGAGATTTTCTCGATCAAATGATATTTAAGTAACATTTCAGTACCACAAAGATATGAGAATTGAGCGATCTTAGGTTCATTGGTTTCATCTTATCGAGACACTTGATTCGACTATAAACTTGTCAGGTTCGACATTCGTTTGATCTTCCAAATATGATCAGAAAGCTTCTAAAAGTGTTTAAATTGCTTGAACTGAGCTTGATTTGACTTGGATTAAACCATATTGGTATCATCTGGTTCATCTCGTCAAGTCGGTCAGTTTGAATGTAAACGCTTAAATTGAAGTTATGGAGGACTCTTAATTGAAATGTGAATATTTCTTGTTTAAAATATTGTCTCGAGATTCATGTCGCATTATGAGAATTTGTTAATGATGAATTAATGATAGTAACAATGTACATAAATACCCCGAAATCTATGTGTGTGTCTGCTGAATTCGAAATTGTTTGGGTGTTACATTCAAAGAATATAACATAAATATAAGAGAGAGAGAGAGAGAGAGAGAGAGAGAGAGAGAGATTTCTTATAATACAACGTTTTCATATTAGTTTTCTCCAACTCTATTACAAATAATACGNTCAACGACATGAAATTTGAGGCAATAGAATACATTTAATATATTAATTTTAAATTAAACCTTCCCATTTCATTCGTTTGAAGCCACCACCAAGGTCATTTCATACCCCTACCCATCCCATTCCTCCAGCTCTCATACCATCCAATCACATCTTGCCACATCACTTAATGAAATAAAAAACAGTAAAAGTAATAACAAAATCCTTCTCACCGCCATTTCCAAAAAGCCACTATTCCACTTTATGGCTTCACGTAGAATAGACCACTCTTACCCCTCATGCCAACACACATGCAAACCTACCTCTCTCTACCACCCACTTTTTTCTCCCAAGAACATCTCACTCTCATATTTTCTCATAAAACCACCACTAACCTCTTTTTTGTAAGGTCTAGATTTTTCTCCTAGAACTTGAGATCTAGCCATAAAACTTTACTACTGACTATCCTAGAAGACATTTCAACATTTTGTCTGTCGTCCTGCTCGCAGTGAGGAATTTTTATTCGGTACGTGCACCGCTTGAACCCCTACATGCGGTACCGAATAAAAATTTGTCACGTGGAATGCGATTCCAAGTGGCTTTTCAACTTAAAAATACGCGGTTTTTATGCCTGACGGCTCGAATCCCGCCCAAAAAAAAGGGTTTTTTTTTGTCATTTTCGATTCCCGCCAATTGAAAGTGGCATTTTGTCTGCTTTAGGGTATAGGGATTCGGTATATTCTCATTTTTTCCCTCATGTTTGCTAGAGCTGGTTCGATGGAAATAATTTTTTGACGAAGAAATGTTGGTAGAATCTCAAAATACTTCTGAGAATCATAACAATGAGATGAAATCTCAGAATATTTCCGAGAATAATAAGATTGAGCAGAGTTTAGATGTGGTAGAAGGACATCGACAGGTACGTTGAGGTCTTGTTTGAATGCAGTTCTAGGTTTTAAGGAGTAATTTTATTGCTAA
>JXCR01113643.1:43579-62645 GCA_002079205.1 Phalaenopsis hybrid cultivar | reverse complement strand
CCACAACATAAATCGTATACTTATTACTGATTCATGATAAGGAGAAATATATTTTCATATCAAGTGCTTTCGTTTTACATAAACTCAAGTTATCTTTAGAAGTTTTATTGTTTTGTCAAAATATANGGTTTTGATACGAGATGTTAGCCCTCAAGTGGAGGGAATCGAGGGAACTCTAGAGTGAGAGCTAGTATCTTCTTTACTTAGCTGGTCTTTAGAACTATTCAAACTTTAAATTAGCTAATGTTTTTTATATCATCTCTAGTAAGGGTAAGGAATATTATTGCTCCTATTTGACACAACACAATTTGCATACTTCCACAACATAAATCGTATACTTATTACTGATTCATGATAAGGAGAAATATATTTTCATATCAAGTGCTTTCGTTTTACATAAACTCAAGTTATCTTTAGAAGTTTTATTGTTTTGTCAAAATATAAAAAATACCAACAAGAATTGAATTTTACTTATTGAGAAAATATGTATAGTTTAAGAAATTATCTTTTTAAAGTAGAAAATTTGTGCATTTTGGGCATTTTTCCTATGGGTTCAATATTCATGTCTTAATAAAAAAGTCTTATATTATTTGATAACAATGCGTATACTTGTGAAGTATCCCAATATACATAAAAATTAAAAAGTTAAATTTTTATTTTCTCCATGATCAAGTTTTTGGTTCTGTTGCAAAGTAAGATTACATACGTGAAAAAGATCATTAAAGTCATTATTATATTATTGCATATAGACAATCGGGATCACTCTTTCCTTAGTAGACTCAATAAGATAATTGACAAGAAGAAGTAGTGCAAAAATGAAATAGTGCCATGCCTTGGAGGGTGCATTGAACATTGAGGTAGAGAAGTTTACCTTATGGTCATTCTTAACTTTCCAAACTCCCCTTCTGTCAGCCAAAAATGAAATCACCTCATCCAANTTGGCTAAAGAGGGCGGTTATGTCCACTAGAAACAAAAATATGGTTAGAAGACTTATGAAAGGAGGCATCCTATGGAGAATACATCAAATTGGGATAAATTTTGAAGAGTTATCAAGGCACCTCTTGGAGATTTATAAAAGAAGGAAGTTGATACTTTTTGAATTGTGCTTGAAAGTTCTGAAAAGTGCTGAAAAGGGGGAGTTTTGAGAGATTATTTGGAGAGATTTTCAGGCACCATAAATTTACTTTATCCTTTTTGTTTTTAGTTTTATTGTGAGATTCAAGAGTGTTGTAAAAGAGAAGAGATTCAAAGGAACTTCAAGAGTTTGGTGGAGGATTTCAGATAAGTTTTTATCTTTTATTTTGAACTACTTTTGATTTTAATCGGGACTTCTTGTTGGTTTGACAATAATTTCTACTTTTAAACTAAAGTGTGGTTTTGTTTTCTCCATGAATTTTAAGTAGTTTTCGTTATCTTTCTCCTTAAAATGATAACTAATTAAAAGTGTTGGATGGAAGTTGTGGAGAGTATTGATCTTTAATGTTGGAAGAAGTTGTGATGATTTAAATCCATGTACTTCATTTACTTCTTGATTTGGCCTATTCAGATATTACAATTTGTTGTGAGAACATGTAAGAACCAAGTTAGTATTGTCTCAGTCAATAATTGAAAAGAATCACATGAGGTTATATGAATGAGAATGTAATTCATATGATTGAGTGCAAATAAATAGGAAATAAACTTTGAAGGGTGTAGAGTTAGAGGACTTTAATGTGACAGGTTAAAGCCCCCAACTTAGTTTATTATTTTAGGTTCTGATACAAGATGTTAGCCCTCAAGTGGAGGGAATTGAGGAAACTCTAGAGTGAGAGCTAGTATCTTCCTTACTTAGCTGGTCTTTAGAACTATTCAAACTTTAAATTAGCTAATGTTCTTTATATCATCTCTGGTAAGGGTAAGGAATATTATTGCTCCTGTTTGACACAACACAATTTGCATACTACCACAACATAAATCGTATACTTATTACTGATTCATGATAAGGAGAAATATATTTTCATATCAAGTGCTTTCGTTTTACATAAACTCAAGTTATCTTTAAAAGTTCCATTGTTTTGTCAAAATATCAAAAATACCAACAAGAATTGAATTTTACTTATTGAGAAAATATGTATAGTTTAAGAAATTATCTTTTTAAAGTAGAAAATTTGTGCATATTGGGCATTTTTCCTATGGGTTCAATATTCATGACTTAATAAAAAAGTCTTATATTATTTGATAACAATGCATATACTTGTGTAGTATCCCAATATACATAAAAATTAAAAGTTAAATTTTTATTTTCTCCATGATCAAGTTTTTGGTTCTGTTGCAAAGTAAGATTACATAAGTGAAAAAGATCATTAAAGTCATTATTATATTATTGCATATAGACAGTCGGGATCACTCTCTCCTTAGTAAACTCAATAAGATAATTGACAAGAAGAAGTAGTGCAGAAATGAAATAGTGCCATGCCTTGGAGGGTGCTTTGAACATTGAGGTAGAGAAGTTTACCTTACGGTCATTCTTAACTTTCCAAACTCCCCTTCTGTCAGCCAAAAATGAAATCACCTCATCCAGCTGCAACTTAGTAGGCTCAAATGAAGAGTAATCGTAGTCTGGAATATTTGGCAACTAGTAAAGAGCATTGATGCGCTCATGAGTAAACTTCATACTTCTTCCTTTAACATATACCTTGTGATCAGAGGCTTCTCGAAGGTTGGAATAAAATTCTTGGACAACAGATATAACTGCTACAACGGTGAAGTAACAAAAGATTTCCCAATGTCAGGTTATAATCAAACTTTCAACAGGTCCTCTAGGATTGAAGAAAGCTCTATCTTGAATCAACTTTTTAGAAGTGAGAAGTTGATTGTATATGCACTGAGCTTTCATATTAATGAATTTCTTAGAATTGAACACTTCTTTTCATTTCCCCCTCTTAGTTTCAGGGGCCATAATCTATAAGAATTCAAGAAAAATTCCACATAAATTTTAAATAATATTCTTAAGATCCCAACAATATTTTTATAATATAAGAATCCTTCCACAATGGATATTTCACTCATTTCTTCCATAAATCCAAAATTTTGGAACTTGAGGAATGTGAGATGAATCGTCGGCGAAAATAAAAGAATTTTGCATTAAAGTGAAGTTCTTACCTTAAGGAGATCAAATCCAAAGTTTCCAAGCTAAGAGATTGCCTAGAAAATCAAGATTGGAGAAGCCCTAGCTAAGCACCACACTCAAATTCATGAAAACTAGGAGGAAGAAGATGATGGTTTGGGTGAAAATCATGTTTTTATGCCTGAATCGTTGGTTTAACTGAACCGGCGTTTTGCGCCAAGTTCTCGGGTTGCTAATGCCTAGGTACCATGTTTTGGCGCCTAGGCTCCAGTGCCCAGATTTTGCTTTTTTCACTTTCATAAAATTTTTAACAACGAGCACTGTACACTAAGGCACGACTAAGCCAAATTCAACATTTTTAAGCATTATCCAACATCTAATCTTCATAAACACCAACAATCACTTATATTGAAATATAAATCCAATCCTTATATAAACAAACATGATAAATACACTTAAAATATTTAAAACATGACTTCTAAATTTACACACAAACTACTAAGCACACAAACACTCAAAATATTAGAATGCCTACAGGCACACATCAAAGATAATACTCTGTGGAATCAAAAGCCTACAAGCACACATCAAAGATACTATAAAAAAATCCACTACATATTATCATGAACCTCACTATCAACTTCTCTAATATCACCAACCGGTTGATGCACGTACAAGTTGAAGAAGGGATAGTTCAGGAATTCATCGGAATCATTCTGATCCAACAATTCTTCTTATACATTTGGACCTATGCATCATGAAGTACAGCAACATGATCTGACTGTTGTTTCATCTGCCAATCCAGATGATCAAACTGATCATTGATGTTACTGATTCTATTATGTATCACTGACATCTCCTTAATTATACTCTTGATTTCCTCCAAGATACCAGCCAAACAATCTACACACCGAGGTCGTGATGATGTTGAAGGGTTTGAAGAATGATCCATATAAGAACTTCCTCCATGTGCCATAAAAAGATCGATGTTGTCACACATCAAGATAGATCGATCCATGGGCTTCTAGGGAAGAAGTACTTTTTCCTGACTTTCATAAGGGACTTAGGCTTGACTAAAAATTAACAAAATAATAACAGGATATCCAAGCCCAATCATAGGTCCATTTAGTACAATTCTAAGGATAGATCTATAAATAAGAGCCCTAAAATCAATAGGTCTTCCAGTCTGAATATAATAATTGAGGATTGCACTTTCTTTCATTACTTCCTTTATGATTGTGGTAGGAAGTGATACGCCTAAAAAATGTTCAATTTTTCATATGATTTTACTGTTTATATTTGGTGATTTTTAATGATATTACACTTTAAAAGAAGGTATTTTGTATATTTTTGGTTTCAGGTACAAAAAATAGATTTTTGGAGAAAAAAAAGTGAAAAAGGTGCAATTTGTAGCAAAAATGAGCAAGAAAGAAAATTCTGTCCAGACACATTTCAATATGTCTTTCTATGCTTAATCTCTTTTACACTTCTCACATATTTTTGAATGAAATTACAATTTAAAGAAGAGTTTTTTATGCTTATTTTGTATGTATATTTGTTAGGAACACAACACAACTAAAATGGGGCGAAACAGAGCTAAAATGGAGCCAAACAAAGCAAAATGGTGGAGCTACACAGAGTGGGCGCCGACGGCGACAGAGTGCATAGAGCAACATTACAATGGAACTGACGGTGCCCAAAATGGCACTGAAAGCACTTGAGATAGTTTGGACATGATGCTGGGCAAATTTCTAGAAGATTCAACGTAATTGGACGCTTTTTGGAAGGTTCCTTGAGGCATCTCTTGGGAAATTTGTCCCTACACTATAATAGAGTGCTTTTATGTCAAAAAAAGTGTGTGTGAGAGTGAAAAAATGAGGAGAATTTTTAGAGATCTTAGAATAGGAGTAAAAATGTAGAATTCTACCTTTTGCAGAGATTGGTGAGGGGATTTTGAGAGAATCTGTAAGGGGATGTTCTAGCAATTCATGGATCAGCGGGAAACTTTGTGGGAGAGGTTTTCATCTTTCTTTCAAGGGACAAAACTAAGAATTGTGTTCTTCATTATCTTATGATTTTTTAAACACTTATCTAGTGAATTTGCTTTGATGAAATGAAGTTTTCTATTGTGTTTTCTTCGTGCTTTGTGATGTGTTTTTCTTACTCTTTCTTCTTATTAGTAAATAGTGTCATGAGAGAATTATGCCATTATTTTCCTTTTACTTTTCTTTTGCAATGAGTAGGATTCATGTTTAGGATTTTGGGATGCATGATAGAAGAAGTTTTAATTATAAATGTGATGGTTCTTACTTGCACTTCATTTACATTACAATTTTTTACTTGCACTTCATTTACATTACAATAAAGGCCAGTTGTAGTGTTAGAATTTGTTGTAATTGCATTAAGACTCGAGAGGGCAGTGAAATTCTTAACAAAGTGGAACCACATTCAAATTCCATGGATGGTGAAGTTCATGGGGGTTGGATGCAAATAAATAGACAAAAATACTTTTATGGGCATAGAATTGGAGATTTTAGGGTGAGAGACTAAAATCCCCAATTTCTAAAATCTCCAAGTGTTTGGAAACTAAAGAGAGAGTTAGCCTTCAGTCGAAGGGAAGTGGGAGCTCTGGAGTGAGAGCAAGTAACCTCCCAGCCTAACCACGAATTTAGGGACTAAACCTAGGATTATCCAATGTTCTTTATAGCACTCGGAAGAGGGTAATGAATAGTATTGCACCTATTTGGCACATACAATATTTAATGCATCTTATTTATTTACATTATCCAATTCACTACATAAAAATATTAGTTTTTAACATCTCTAATTTCTCCAAACCAATTCATCTAAAAAGAGTTTATCTTTAGAATTAACATTTGCATTAAGGAATAGTTATTATCATAACATTTAACATTTGAATTTAAGAGTAGTTTGCAAGATAAAACACCATTTTAATCGACATTCTCATCTAAGGCCTGATAGTAGTAGAATAGAACTTTGACTAAGGACCTCCTACCTTGCTTCCCTATGGGATCGATAAATGGGACTCCATTAAAGCCTTATATTACTTGAGCGATACGTATACTTGCGTTTATATCATTGTGACTATATAGAATATATAAAATTAATCAAAAAAATAAAGTCCACATCAAGTTTTTGGCGTCGTTGCCGGGGATTAAAATCTTCAAGTAGTGGTGTCAACTTCATGAAGCATAGCATATAAAAAAGTCGCATGAGGAAGCAATTTCGTAGAAATGAAAAAGTACCAAGGAATAGATGATGAACCTAATCTTGCAGCAGGGAAACTAACCTTGGAATCACCTTTTAGTTTCCAATATTTTTTGCAATCTGTAAGGAATCTGAAGATCTCATTCAGATTGTCTCTGGTCAGAGTGAAGTTATCAAATTTGCAAATTGGTACGTCATCCACCATGAACAGCTCATTGATCCTTGAAGGAGTAAGATATACTTACTTACCTTGAACATAGACTAACCCATGATTTAATCGATGAAGATTTGAATAAAATTCCTTTAAGACAGTGATAACAAAGACTGTAGTGGTATAGCAAAACCCTTCCTATCACCTTTGAGCAATAATTGCCTTTACCTAAACTCCTGGCATGATAAATCATTTCTCTATGATGAATTTCTTTTTTACCAGAGTTATATCATGAAGCCTCTGTGCATCCTTGCTTATGAACTTCTTTCAATCAAAAACTCCATGAGTTGAACTTGCCAAAGCATCAAAATCCATGAATCTTGAAACGTGATGAAATCTTAAGACTTTCCAAAACCTTATAATTGATAAAGAAAGAAATAACATGAAGGTTTTAAAGGAAAAACTTGTTAGAAAACAAAAGCACTGAAGCATTGGGCGGTTTTGTAACTGTGGCACCTAGGCGCTAGTGCACATCTTAACACTGGTTCACCTTAGGTCTAAATACACGCCGTAAACTCCCGTAGGTCTTAAATTTTAGCGTTTTAAGTAGTAAAATAACTTGTGCGACTCTCAAACACAAAATACAATCAAGGAAAAACATACAATTAAATCTCAACAAACTAAACTTAATCTAATTTTATAACTATGGATTGCCTCCCACAAATTGCTTACTTTAACGTCATCAGCCCGACATATCCACTACTTACTCGGGTTGACCCAACATCAAAATTTCATTATATATAGGTCTACTTCCATCAAAGTAAGGTTTCAACATATGTCCATTTTGTTTAAAAATTCAATAATTTTTTGGATCTCTGATATCTACAACACAATAAGGATAGACTTTCATCACAATGAATGGCCCCATCGGCCTGGACTTCAGTTTTNCCCGACATATCCACTACTTACTCGGGTTGACCCAACATCAAAATTTCATTATATATAGGTCTACTTCCATCAGAGTAAGGTTTCAACATATGTCCATTTTGTTTAAAAATTCAATAATTTTTTGGATCCCTGATATCTACAACACAATAAGGATAGACTTTCATCACAATGAATGGCCCCATCGACCTGGACTTCAGTTTCNATTTGCATTAAGGAATAGTTATTATCATAACATTTAACATTTGAATTTAAGAGTAGTTTGCAAGATAAAACATCATTTTAATCAACATTCTAATCTAAGGCCTGATAGTAGTAGACTAGAACTTTGACTAAGGACCTCTTACCTTGCTTCCCTATGGGATCGATAAACGGGACTCCATTAAAGCCTTATATTACTTGAGCGATACGTATACTTGCGTTTATATCATTGTGACTATATAGAATATATAAAATTAATCAAAAAAATAAAGTCCACATCAAGTTTTTGGCGTCGTTGCCGGGGATTAAAATCTTCAAGTAGTGGTGTCAACTTCATGAAGCATAGCATATAAAAAAGTCGCATCAGGAAGCAATTTCGTAGAAATGAAAAAGTACCAAGGAATAGATGATGAACCTAATCTTGCAGTAGGGAAACTAACCTTGGAATCACCTTTTAGTTTCCAATATTTTTTGCAATCTGTAAGGAATCTGAAGATCTCATTCAGATTGTCTCTGGTCAGAGTGAAATTATCAAATTTGCAAATTGGTATGTCATCCACCATGAACAGCTCATTGATCCTTGAAGGAGTAAGATATACTTACTTACCTTGAACATAGACTAACCCATGATTTAATCGATGAAGATTTGAATAAAATTCCTTTAAGACAGTGATAACAAAGACTGTAGTGGTATAGCAAAACCCTTCCTATCACCTTTGAGCAATAATTGCCTTTACCTAAACTCCTGGCATGATAAATCATTTCTCTATGATGAATTTCTTTTTTACCAGAGTTATATCATGAAGCCTCTGTGCATCCTTGCTTATGAACTTCTTTCAATCAAAAACTCCATGAGTTGAACTTGCCAAAGCATCAAAATCCATGAATCTTGAAACGTGATGAAATTTTAAGACTTCCCAAAACCTTATAATTGATAAAGCAAGAAAAACATGAAGGTTTTAAAGGAAAAACTTGTTAGAAAACAAAAACACTGAAGCAATGGGCGGTTTTGTAACTGTGGCACCTAGGCGCTAGTGCACATCTTAACACTGGTTCACCTTAGGTCTAAATACACGCCGTAAACTCCCATGGGTCTTAAATTTTAGCGTTTTAAGTAGTAAAATAACTTGTGCGACTCTCAAACACAAAATACAATCAAGGAAAAACATACAATTAAATCTCAACAAACTAAACTTAATCTAATTTTATAACTATGGATTGCCTCCCACAAATTGCTTACTTTAACGTCATCAGCCCGACATATCCACTACTTACTCGGGTTGACCCAACATCAAAATTTCATTATATATAGGTCTACTTCCATCAGAGTAAGGTTTCAACATATGTCCATTTTGTTTAAAAATTCAATAATTTTTTGGATCCCTGATATCTACAACACAATAAGGATAGACTTTCATCACAATGAATGGCCCCATCGACCTGGACTTCAGTTTCCTAGGAAATAATTTCAATCTAGAATTATACAGTAAAACTTCTTATCCAGGTTTTAAAAATTTCTTAAAATCTTCTGATCATGCCATAATTTCATATTTTCTTTATAAATCTTCGCATTTTCATAAGATTCATTTATGATCTCATCAAGCTCATTCAATTGCAATAGTCATTTCTTACCAGCATCTTTTAAATTATAATTGAAATCTTTGACAGCCCAATATGTTTTATGCTTCGGTTCTACTGGTAAGTGACAAGCCTTCTCAAATATGAATTTATATGGGAACATTCCTATAGGAGTTTTATATGTCGTCCCATAAGTCCATAATGCCCCATCCAATCAATTAGACCAATCCACCCTATTACAATTTACAGTCTTTTCCAAAATTCTTTTAATTTCACAGTTGGAAAATTCTACTAAACCTTTTGTCTGAGGATTATAAGCAATGACAATGTTTTGTTTAATACCATATGTTCTTACTAAAGTTTCAATCTTGTTATTTCTAATATGACTTCCCCCATCTGTAATTATTACTCTCAGTATCCCAAATCTACTAAAAATATTTCTCTTTAAAAATTTTGCAGTGCTTTGAGCATCATAGCGAGGTAAAGCTACTGCTTCTATCCACCTTGAAACATAGTCCACTACAACTAAAATGTATATGTTTCTTAAAGATGGTGTAAATGGTCCCATAAATTTTAAACCCCAAATATAAAAAATTTCAACCTCTAAAGTAAAATTTAGGGGCATTTTCTTTCTTCTAAAAATATTATCTATCCGCTGACGTTGATCACATGTTTTCACATAAGTATTAACATCTCTAAATATTGTAGACCAATAAAATCCAGATTGTTAAATCTTATACACAGTTCTATCAATTCCAAAACGTCCCCCAAAACTAGAATCATGACATTTTTGAATAATTTGCCGAGTTTCTTTCATAGATACACATGTTCAAATAATTTGGTGCTTACTTTGTTTATATAAATATGGGTCATCTCAGAAGTAAGATCTTGCATCATGCCTAAATTTCTTTTATTGTGGGTATGCCAAACCATAAGGTAAAATATTACTAAATAAGAAATTAACTATGTCGGCATACAACAAAACAAACCATTCAGTTACAATATATAATTTTTCATCTAGAAAATGTTCGTTGATTTCATTTTCAAGATTAATTGAATTTTCCTATTCCAGCCTAGACAAATGATCAGCTATTTGATTATCACTTCCTTTCCTATCTACTACTTCAAAATTAAATTCTCGCATCATAAGTACCCATCCGATTAACCTTAGTTTTGCATCCTTCTTCATCATCAGATATTGAATAGCAGAGTGATCTGTATGCACAATACATTTAATTCCAATAAAATAAGCTATGAATTTATCAAAGGAATATATTTTTGCTAATAATTATTTTTCACTAGTAGCATAATTAAATTAAGCTTCATTAAAAGTTTTATTATCATAGTAAATTAAATTGAAAAATTTATCATATTTTTGTCCCAAAACTGTCCCAATAACATAATCACCCTCGTCACACATCAAGTCAAATGATTTCTCTCAATTGAGTGAAACAATAATTAGAGCAGTGATTAATTTTTCTTTTAACAGTTTGAAGGCATTTAAGCACTCCTGATTAAAATCAAATAAAGAAACTTTTTCTAAAAGTTTTAGTAGAGGCTTAGTTATTTTTGTAAAATCACTAATGTATCACCTGTAGAAACCAACATGCCCTAAGAAACTCTTAACTCCTCTGACCATAGTAGAAGGAGGTATTTTAAAAATAACTTGAATTTTTGTCGGATCTACTTTCATACCATTTTCTGAAATTTAATGTCCAATTACAATTCCTCCTACAATCATAAATTGACATTTCTCCCAATTGAGAACTAAATTTGTTTCTTCATAGCATTTTAGTACTTTTTCTAAATGATTTAAATATGACTCAAATGAAGTACCAAATACTAAAAAGTCATCCATAAAAAACTTCAATTCCTTTCTCAATTAAATCACATAAAATGAACATCAAACACTGAAAATTTGAGTTGCATTGCATAATCCAAAGGGTCATCTAAAAGCAAAAGTCCTGTAAGGACTAATGATTGTGATCATTTCTTAATCCTTGGGAGCTATAGAAATTTGTTGATAACTTGTATATCCATCGAAAAAGTAGAAATATTTGTGCCCTGCTAGCCTATCTTTCTTATGACACCCAAAACCAAGAGAAGAAAAAGGCAAAAGTTCTTTAGATAAGAAGAAATTTGTTAGCTTTAAAGCTCAAGAGCTCTATAGTGAATTCTAAGTATCAAAGAAGCTAATTGTAGAATTAGGTTACATTAGCCCCATAGGTGTTGTAGAAAGTATGATTGTGTCTCGTCATTTGGAGGCTCTATGCTACACTACAGTTGTAGCTGTGATTTTTGTGCTTTGGGAGTTCTACCCTAACCTCTCTGCTGCTTCTAATGATTCAGTTTTCATTAGAGAAAAACAGGTGGAAATCTCCCCATCACACATTAATGCATTAATTTTTTTGGGAGATATTACAGGGAGTTTCTACTCTAGCTTTGACCCTACTGATATTAAGCTTGATGGGATTATTGATGGGATTTTACACAAGTATATGAACTATTATCAAGTAATAATGGACGTTCTATTTAAGCCCCAATTATCGATCCCACAGGAAAGGTTTAAATTTGTAATGATAAATTTTACTAGAAAATTCATAAAAAGTCAAACAAAATTGCTGTCACTAATTTTGAATGTTGAGATAAAAACTAAATTACTTAACTATTAGCAAAACAGAAATGTAAGATTTAAACAATAACTACTAATCTATTAACTATGTTTATGTAATGAAGATTTCTTATGTGAAAAAGCATCATTCCCACTACAATGAGGTTTTGGTGAAATGAGATGAGATAAATGTTTATAATATGTATTGTGCCAAATAGGAGCAATTATCTGTACCTTGATACAGTGCATAGAAAATCATTGGCTAATCCTAGGTTTAGTCCCTAAATCCATGGCTAGACTAGGAGGATACCTTCTCCCACTCTAGAGCTCACTTCCCTTCACCTAAAGGCTAACTCTCGCTTTAGTTTTTAAAAACTAAGATCGAATTGGGGATTTAGTCTGTCACCCTAAAGATTCTCCAATTCTACGCCCAATAAAGAATATTTCCATATTTATTTGCACTTAATTCTATGAACGAATTTCTTCTCCATGAAATCAAATGTGATCCTCACTCTATTGTAGAACTCATACTCCATTTCTCGGATCATATGTTTAACAACACATTTTAATAATTCAATTGGACATATTAAAAAGTAAATTAAATTCAGAGTTGAAAAATCATCACAATTTATTTTATATTGTAATATTGGCACATCCATGTTATCTCTTTATTTCACCATATTTTAGAGTAGGGAAAAATACAGAGGAAACTACTCAGAATTCATGAGAAAGATACAAAAAAAAACACAAATTTCATATATAAAAGAAAGTTCATACAGCACTAATAAACAAACAACACTTATTTGAAACTCTTTCTCAAAGTAAATTCCTTGTAGCGTTTCCTTAGAAATGCAGGAAGAAAATATCTCTCACTTTTCCCCTTCTCTAAAACTCTTACAGATAGTTTCACACTTAATCTCACCACACAAACTATAAATTATAAAAGAAAACTTACTAATTGACTCCAATGTGGTAGTGGAATGAAAATAGATTATGAAAAATGGCGAAAAAGGAGCGTGGTGGAACGTTGTGGAGCAAAAAGGAACGTGAAGGAGTAAAGGAGTGGAGTGAAGGAGTGAGGGAGTCTATCTCCTGATGAATTTTGGCCCCAAATAGTGCCTAGGGTCGCTTCTCCAAGAGGTGCCTCCAAAATCTCTTCACAAATTGTCCAAAAATGTTGAATCTTAAAAAAAAAAGGGCTGAACCAACATTGGCACCATCGACGCCATTCTGGTGTCGTCAATGCCAATTTCCCGCAATTTAATTTGCTACTCTCTATTTAAAGGCGCCGTCGGCACTGAGTAAAATTCTCAGTCTGTTTTATTGTTCTGCGCGGTCGGTGCTGCCCTTGGCGCGGTCGGCGCTGAGTATTTCTTCAAAAACGTCATTTTGACTCTAAATTCCATTCTTTTTGCTTCTATTTGCTTTAAGCCCTAAAAATCAACAACCTGCAAGAAAACATCAAAATACCTTCCATTAAAGTGCAATATCATATCAACAACCTGCAAGAAAACATCAAAATACCTTCCATTAAAGTGCAATATCACCAAAAATAAGTATTAAATATGGGTTTAAAAATGCATTTGTTTTTGGTGTATCAATTATCAAGTTATTAACTAATGGGGAAGGAATTTGGAAGGTGAGTAATGACCACAAGGTCAATGTTTCTTCATCTAAACTTAATGCACCTTCTAAGGCTTAGCAATATTTCATCTCTACCAAGATTCTTCCTTCCACCTATCTTAGTGAGGTGACACATGAGAGANGGAGCCGTTAGCTTAAGCAAATGGCGGGGAATTGAATAGTTTACGTAGGCAGAGGAGTTTCCAAATGAATTTAATTAGGTTAAAATTAAATGATTCATTGGAAATTTGAAAATTTAAAATTTAAAATTATTTAACCTTTGTTCAGTCTGAGACTAGCACGAATCGAATTTAAGTTAAACGTTGGTTGAGCCCGGGCCCGCGCCCTGCTAAATAAAAAAAATATGCATCGATTTTCGTGTTGATTGCTCGTGCGCGAAACCATAATGATATGGGTGCCTTCTTAGCTAAATTCGACGTCCCGGACGCATCCGTGTGGTTTGTTTCATCATATGGGGTCCTCTGGACGAGTTCGTCGAAGAGCAAGTCAATTCAAGTCAACATCGTGTGTGGTGCAGTGAGTGCGTGAATTGCGGCGTTCATGAGTGTTCGAGTCATGGATGGTTTACCTAAGGTCTTTTGATCCTGTAGGAACTCATTTTCGGGTCATCTACATGTTAGTCCTTAGTCATTGCAACTAAGAGTCGGGTTCTTGGGACTACCCATGTGAGGTCTTCACAAAGCTGGGTTAAGGGGAGGTGGGCTCCATTACTAGTCCTCTAGGATGGTCAATAAGGAACTCCTAAAGCTAGATCCTGTGTTCTAGGAGTAGGAGACTAAGACCTCACTGAAAATGAGGTCAACAACTAGTTGTTCAAAGTTCCTGAAATGTTATTTTTTAGGGCTCACGTTTATCAGCTATTATTGAGGATAGTTAATGAGAAAGTGAATGATGATTACTTTTTTGTGTTCAATTTTAAGGAAAAAAGATAGTATATTTAATATTGTTAAATTTGCCTTGATTATAAGGTTAGAAATTGGAGAATCCACACCTAAGGAGTTATAAAAGCGAAGCAAATGTGATAGATATGTTGCATGAGAACTACCTTGATGGGGATAAAAATATTAAAAATATAGATGTACAACGAAAATAAGCATGCACAAATCTTAAGGAGATCCAACGATTTAAGGAGAAAGACCCTAATATCAACTAAGTCCACTGAAATGCAGATTTACGATCCAAATATCCAATTAGATATAACAAAATCAAGACTGCCTAAGTCACCAGGGATGTCAAGCTGCTATCAGCCCAAGCAGCTCATCAGAAAACAAACAAAGAATCGTGCAGGCATGCCAAATCAATGAAATTTGGCCGAAGGAGAGGCTAGCCCCATGGCTGCTATATTGGGATCACTCATTTGTCTCCCCCAAATACCACCAAAAGAGTACAAGTCTCTACCATCCCACCAGGATTCTCTAGTCTAAGGGAAGGCTACCTGTCGGATTATAGTAATTTACCCTATTTTCGATGGCCTAGTTTTACCCTGTCGATAAAACCACTCACTGAAGATCGAGAGTCGACTGGACTATTCTCATCGATCGACAAAACTCAGATGATCATATCAGTCCTACCAACCCGCAATCAGCAAGCTGACCAGCAACGTTACGCCATGCAACACTAACAAGTACAACCGATAGGCATGATTGACGATTCTGTATTCAGTCCAGTTGATCGAGCTGAGAGAACAACAAGGTCCTGGACCTACAAGGGTAAAATAACTAGAATAGCTTGTACAATCCCAATTTAAATGCGATGTAAATATAAATCATATGTTATTTCCCCTTTGTTTATAAATAGTGTCATTTCAAGAATAAAAGTTTGCACAATCCTTTCACTTTATTGTTCATTGTTGTGGTCTTCTTATTTCTCTCTCAACTTCTTTACTTTTCTACACGCTCTATTCCTTGGGTGTGATTAACAAGATAAATTCGGGTTCAACATCCTGAAAGATGAAATGAGCATGGATCATGTCACCAACAAGAAGATGAGCACAACAAAGAGAAGAAACCCGCTAAGGAGATGCAGTGAACATGGAGTGCACTAGGGAATTTGTATGGCAGCAGATCCATGAGCTAAGAGAATAATTGTTGAGCCAACTATTAGAGATCATCAGAGAAGAAATGACAGAGAGAAGGGTCAACCCCTAGAAGGAACTGAAGCCCAACAAATAGAAAACATTGTTGCCCAAAGAAAGAGTAGAGGATCCCTCATACCAAGATAATGCTAAATCCACGTAGATGGATAGACGGTGATTCAAGAGCACTAAGGCCCCTCACTAGTTGTAGAATGCATTCTCTCAGCAAATTTCAACCGTTGAATCCCATGAGAAGATTAAAGTACTGTCACTCAACTCTTACAAAGGTCAAACTGATCCGACCAACTAAAGTGCCTCCTTTATGTCTACCGTCTGCCTGTTGAGGATCATTGATGCTCTGAAGTGTCATCTCTTCTTCACCACGCAGAGGGAGCCAGTCTTAAGATGATTTAACGGATTACAAGTTCAGGTAATCACATCCTTTGTTGAGTTCAAGAAGAAGTTCATGACATGGCTTGCAACACAAAAAAGCCACAGAAGAATTCACAAGCCATGTGTCAGGTCAGGTAAAGACAACAAGAGAGCCTTCACACTTATATAACTTGATTCCAAAGGAGATAATGGAAATATGGGATCTGAAACTCACAAATGTACATGTTATCTTGTCCTAAAGGCTGAGAGCAGAATGATTTTGATACGCCTTATGCATGCAACAGCTGAAAACTTTGGTTGAACGTTTGAAAATGGCCAAAATCATATCGCATAAGAGGAATACAACCCCACAAAATAATGGGTGATGGCCAAAGGACGACCAACAACCTCCCCCTCCATCTCCTTACCATGAAGACAACCAACCCTTCCATTCTAAAGAAGTTAGTATTGTTAAAAAGTTACAATCTTCAATGTGAAAAATATTTCATTTTAAAAATAACATTTGACCAATATTTTCTTGAATTCATTAAAAAACAGGCTTATTTGAATCTATTGAAAATAAAGAAATTTTTTTTATTCATGCTTCTTATAAATAAATAATAACATAATTAGTGATCAATCTATGGTGGTCAAAATCTCAATTGTTACATCCGACGGATAAAAACCTAATGATTAATCAGATAAAAATCAAGAATCAATGCATCTGTTAGAAAAGCGAGACTAATAGTTACCACAAATTATTTTAGATTCACAAAATATACATTATGTTAAGAAGAACCTTTGGTTTCATTTTTAACAATTTAAAGAATAACATTTAATCGTGATATGAAATTGTTCAAATTATCTATTATGATTTATTTTTTTTTCAAGAAAATGAATATAATTTGATATAACTCAGGTTGCTTTTAGTGGTGATGGGGCTAAGGGTTTAAAATGCTATCCCGACTATGATGGGGCTAAGGGTTTAAAATAGAGCACAAAATTGGAATTAAGAGGCGCCGAGCTTCTCATATTGATTTGTACAAAATCAAATAGACTGCTGAAACATAAATATATTGCAGTACATTTATGAGAGCAGGGAAAACACCATGAGCGAACCACCAAATCATGAACAATATTTCATACAAACAGGATAATTAACCTGATGAATTTCTACAACATGGCTTTCACAAAACTGCTGCAAACACACAAATCAAAAAGAAATCGCCTGAATAACCAACCAACCAACCATGAGTTATGTAAACTGAAAATTGAAGCTGGGGGAGAGAGATCCAGGAAACGGATTATTAAAATGCTTCATAATCTACCCATAGTGTATATATATCATCTTCAATCTACTGGCACGAGTCATCTGGGCTTGGAATCACCTGCCTTGCTCCGAAATGATGAGAGGGAGAAGAACGAGCGAGGCGCTGCAAAATTTCAAGTTTAAAATTCAAAACCGTTTTGAATGAACTTATTTATAAAATCTTCCAATCATTTGTCATTATTAGCAGAATTGAGTATAACAATGATTATTCTCTCCATAAGATTTACAAAATTGAGCAATGGTAATATTTAAAATAAAGGCAGAACAAAGCACCTTTTAGAGAGTTCCCTGATAGATGATCATCCCTCAACCTGAAGTTTGTAGGAGGGTTTTGGTTTGAGTTGCGGAGGGATTGTGCTGTATTAATAATGATTTACAGTAAGTAATGATTGTCCAAGAAAGAAATTTGCAAGGAGCAGTTTGTTAGCATGCAGGGTGACTACCAAGTAATAGAGAAAAGAAAAGTTAAGGATCTGTTTAGCAGAATTTGATAAAAGAAATAAATAATTTCATAAGAAAAGAAAAACTACGGGCATATGAAAACGAGATGCAGTGAATGAAAGCAACTTGATCATAAGTTCGCTGGTCAATAGAGCACAAAATGAAAATGCACATAAAAGGCACAAAAAATGCATTTAAACTTGAAACATTTTAAAGCAACAAATGAGTTGACATTGTTAACCCAAATGCAGCTCATTAACTACAATCATTAAACAAGCTATAAGAGTTTTTGTTGAAGTTTTTAGCAATTTCAAGGCTTTCTGACGGTTAATAGCAATGGTCGCAAAGTCATTAAAAATGCATATAATTCATATTGCCAAAAGAAATTGGAAAAAATATATATCTTTCTCCGACATGCTAGCCAGACTATCATCAAAATCTCGTCAGTTAAATAATGTTGATAAGAACCAGTGGTAAGGAGCATAAAGATTATTAATTCTTGACAATAATACCATAAAAATATNTTTTAGTTTGAAAAGCCTTTGGAGCATCTTTTTTCCAAAGCAATTGTTCTTTGATAGAAGATCAACTACTAAATTTTTCTCTTATTCAATATGTTTGATTCTCAAGCTTGCAAGCTTTCTTATCTTTGTCATGCTTTGTTCAATTATTTGATCATCATCACATCCCTAGCTTAGAATTATACATTAAATTGATTTACCATCAATTGAGACATCAATTTAACTAATAGATGTCAGAAAGACCATTGCAAGATCTAAGGGTACTCCAATTATTAGAGCTTCATATTCTAAAAGATTGAGACATTCGTAGAATAGATTGCTTAATGCCAGTCTGATTCTTGTGCNATGTACCTTCATTAGTACAATTTTAGAAGATGCCCCATGACGGTTGGTCAAATATAAAATAAAATAGACATGTTATTAATATAGTAAGCTGCATTGAATGTTAAGAACTATCGTGAACAAATATATTTGAAAAGGTAAAATAAACAATATTATTATATTGATTTATAGTATTTCTGATTAGCATGCATATTATTTACTTTTCATTACGTTGTTGTAGTTTAGAAGTAAACATACTCACTGCTTTAGTCTTTTAAATTAATATTTTAGAGTTAATCATTTGATTAAAAAAATGATTAAAAGATAAAATATTTATAGAAGACACAAACAACTAGAAATAAGATAAATTTAATTATATTACTTTAATTTACTTTCATTAATAGCTCTTTCGATTCATTTAGATTATAAACTGTTAGTTATAAAGAAAATTTCATTTTACCGTCTAACAGTTTATTCCCGTTTGCCAATTTTAACATCATAAACTCGACAACAAGATATTACAAGCAAACCTTGATTTGGTT